>CM021108.1:620214959-620389981 GCA_007115665.2 Sequoiadendron giganteum
GAGGAGATAAAGAGAAGTATAGAGGGAAGGAGAGAGGGAGGAGGAGGTAGGGATGGAGAGAGAGAGGTGAGAGAGATAAGAGAGAGGATGGAGGGATAGGTAGGGAGGGAGAGAGGGGTGAGATACAAAGAAAGAGAGTAGAGAGGGAAGGGGATAGAGAGAATTGAGATAGGTGATATAGATGTGTGATGGAGCTAAAAAGTAGAGAGGTAAGGAGGAAGGTGGAGAGATTGAGAGGGAAGGAGGGGAAGAGATAAATATGTATAGAGGGATAGGTTAGATAGCGAGAAGTAGAGAGAAAAGGTGGGTGAAAGGAAGAGAGAGGGAGAGAGAGAGGGGGAGAAAGAGAGGCGAGATAAAGAGAAGTAGAAAGGGAAGGAGAGAGAGGGGGAGATAGAGAAAATTAGAGAGAGAGGGAGGGAAGGAGAGATAAGTGAGATAGAGATAAATAGAGACGGAAGGAGAGAGATAATGGCAAGATAGAGAGTAGAGAGGGAAGGAGAGAGAGAGGGAAGTAGAGAGTGAGAGAAAGAGGGGAGAGAGAGGGAGAGAGGGATAGGTAGGTATAGAGAGAGGTGATATAGAGAGTAGAGAGAGATATATAGAGATAAAAGGAGAGGGAGGGGAGATAGAGAAATGTAGAGAGGGAAGGAGGGAGGGAGATAGATATTGGAGAGGGAAGGAGAGAGAGATGGATATGTAGAGACATAGTTCTTGAGCTCAAGGAAGATATTTTTTAGATAAAGGGATGGAGATAGTGAGAGAGAGAGGTCTAGAGAAAAAGAGATGAAAATGAGTGAAATAGAGAGAAAGATGAAATTTGACCTCCTGCTTACTAAAATTTGACCTTCTGATTATTGAAATTTGACATGCTGATTACTGAAATTTGACTAAGTCTGAAATTTTTAAGATCTTCCAAAAACTAGAATTTGCATTATAACTCCTAAAGACCTGAAACCCCTCTCAAACATCTTGCCTATAGATACATGAAATATAGCTTAAAGTATAAGAAAGTAAATTTCCATATGTAAATGTCAACTTATACTTAAATGTTTATTTCATGTATATAGTTTCCCTGATAGAGAAAGCGAAAATCAAAGAGTTTACAAAATGCATTCCAAAAGCCATGAATGACATTTGGCACTCGCCAAATTTGGTGCATGCCAAATGAAGTAGCCCATTTGGCGCACACCAAATTTGGCAAGCGCCAAATAAGTTGCATTGGGAAATACCAACCCTATGGGTTGGATTTTTCATTGGGTATTCAACCCAAAGGTTTGGACAACCATTTCATGAAAAAGACATTTTTTTAAAGGGTGCCAAATTTCTTCATATTTCGTCCATGCTCCCCATCTCATTTGCACATATTTCAATGCAAGTTTATAAAAAAAGCATGACAGCGTTAACCTCTCTCTTAGCTATCTAAATATATAATTATTATTTCATTTTGATTTAGTTAAGGTTTTGATCCATGGATTCTATTGTAAATGCCTTCATTTTTGGTCAAAAACCAACATGTGCTAGTTTTAGGATATTTTTTTACTCATTCATCAGAACGTGAAACAAATTATGTTTTTGAAAATAGACTCCATTCTACATGATGGGAAAAAAATCAATTTTCGATTAGTTTGCAAAAAAATTAGGGGGGAGCACGCTCAAATTTCAGCTTTTTAGGATGTGTCCACTTTGAAAATTCATAAAATATTATATATTCTTTAAAACATTATCCAAAAGAATGAGGATAAACTACATGGTGTTAGCTAATTTCTCACTATTGGGATTTTGAAATTCTAAAAAAATGTTAATCAAAAAGGGGGGAGCCCTCAGGTACTATGCTATTTGTTTTTATAAAACCAGGACCTATTTTGTGCCCCCCCCTTTTTGAGACCCTTAATCTTCATTAATTTCAAAAAACAATAGTAGCTTAGAAACTAGATTCAGAGCACTTCAACTTTTGTTCTTGCCACATCTTCATTTTCTTGTGCAAATCGGATTTTGTTGATTCCAGAAGAAAAAAAGTGGCATCTTAAGAGCCAAAATTGTGTCATAGATTGGTGCACTTACCCAATGATGAGTTTTGAGGTCTACAGGTCATGAAAAATGATAGCAAAAAATTGTAGAGTAGTAGTTGGAAAAACATAGGAGAAGTTGCGAGTACTTGTAGCCATGGCTGTGTAAAACCAACAAGTGAAAAACGTGATAAAAACATTGCTGCATGTATTTGCATGTCATTGTAAAGGTTATTTTCTAGAAGATTAATATATTTTGGACCCTCTTTTTGGTGGATGTAGCCCGGATTTGGGTGAACCATGTTAAATATTTGTGTTATCTTCTTGCTGCTATAATTTTTTGGGTTTACTATTTCTCTATTTTATTGATTAGATTTTCATTTAATTGATTGAAATACACCTTCTAACCCTAATAAGTGGTATCAGTGTGGGTTGTGTTCAGTTATCCTTTGCAAGAAGGTCTCACGGTTGAGTGGGAGTTATGGAAAATGAGGGTAAGTTGAAGGTAGACAATTTCAATGGGAAGAATTTCCAGTTATGGAAGATGGAGATGGAGGACTATCTTTATCAAAAGGATTTATGGTGGCCATTGGAAGGGAAAGCCAAGAAACCCTCAACTATGTCTGATGAGGACTGGGATATTTTGGATAGAAAGACACTTGGTAGTATTCGTTTATGCCTAGCACAATCGGTGGCATTTAATATTTCAAAAGAAAACATAACCGAAGATTTGATGAAGACCCTGGCAAAATTATATGAAAATCCTTCTGCTTTGAATAAGGTATTTCTTATGAAATGTTTATTTAATATGAAAATGGTAGAAGGCAGGTCAGTTTTTGATAATTTAAATGAGTTTAATATGATTACCAGTCAATTAAATTTTGTAAATGTAAACGAGCATGTGGAGGATCATCATGGAAAAATAGGCCCTGAAGTGGCAATAAAATTTAGAAAAATCAGAGTTAGGCAACTTGACGTAAATTTTTTAATAAGTTAACTATATTATTTAAAAAATATGTAAGAATATAATCTGTTGCAAATTGAATGTAGTTTCTAGAATACTAGGTTTATTTTTATTTTTAAAAAATCTATTTGGTGAAAATTTGAAATTTGAATGCAGTAGTAATTAAATTTAAGGGAAAAAATAAGAAGTAGGTGTTTGTTTGACCATGCTAACCACAATAAAATGATAATATTTTTTTATAATATTTTAGATATAAGTAGAAGACTCATGTCCCGATGTGATGCATATTTTATTTTTATTTTTTGCAAGTAAATAATTAATTATGATTTTTTTATTACAAATTTTAAAAAATATAAAAACTCATACATTTGACCACCTTAACTTGGTCAAAACTTCATGAAATTCAATTTTATTTTTTTAATCCTATAATATGTGAAGGATAGAATGTGACACATGTTTCAAATTCAAAAAATGCGATACCCTTTGAAAGCTATAGATGTTTTTCAATCAGCCTATCAATCAGGACTTTAGTTGTAATTCAAATAGAAAATGAATAATAATTATTTATTAAATTCAAAGTAAAGCATAATTTATATTGGTCAAAAGCTAAGAATCTCCTTTAAAAACCCTTTTCGTTTCATCAATTTTGGGTTAAAAAAAAGTTGTCAGCCATGTGGGCCATCATATCACTTGCATATCGCCACTTTTTGGCCCATCATGATCTTGCACATACCTAAAATTTGATGAAGAAGTTAGGGATATTTTGATTCTGTGTTATTTTCCTAAAATTTGGAATAGCTTGGTAATGGCAGTTAGTAATTTTTTTTCTGGTTCAAATACACTAAAATTTGATGATGTTGTTGGTATTATTTTGAGCGAGGAAATTCATAGGAAAAGATCAGGTGGTACATCCACATCAAGTCATGTTTTGAATGCAAAAAGTAGGGGCGTAAAAAAAGAGAAAGGAAATAATTATGGAGGTCATGGGAAGTCACGAGGAAAATCAAAGGACAAGAGATCCCAATCCAAAGATAAGAAGGATTGCTGGTACTGCGATAATTCGGGTCATTTGAGAAAAGATTGTTGGTCTTAGAAAAATAAAGGAGATACAAAGGAAGGCAATAAAGAGGAAAATGTGGTAAGTAATAAATTTTATGAGGATGCTTTTATTCTTTCCCTTGATAATGTTGATGATTCTTGGGTGTTAGATTCAAGGGCTTCATTTCATGCTAAGCCCCATACAAATTATTTTCTTAATTATGTCTAAGGGGATTTTGGGTTGGTTTATTTGGGAGACAACAAAACTTGTCAGATTGTGTGAAAGGGGAAATCAATATTAAGTTTCAAAATGGGAATCATTGGATACTACATGAGGTAAGGCATGTTCCAAGGTTAAGCAAAAAATTAATTTCAATAGGGCAACTAGATGATGAAGGTTGTGTTGTTATATTTAGTGATAAAAATTGGAGTTATAAAAGGTGCCTTAGTGGTGGAAAAAGGTGTGAAAGTAGGCACCTTATAATTTGTATAGGTCATATTGTTCCTTCTACTTTATTTGTTTCAGATAAATATCAATGTCCAGGAACAGTTGCTACAGTTCAGCAGGCAGAAAATCAGACTGTTGTTGAGGATTCTAAATCCACACTATGGAATAATAGAGTTGGTCATATGAGTGAAAAAGGTATGAAAGTACTTCATTCAAAGATTTTTTTACTAGGTCTAAAATGTGTTAATATGGATTCATGTGAAAGTTGTGTATGGAAAATAAAAGAGAGTTTTCTCAAGGATGGGAAGAAAAAGATAGATTATAAATTGGAGCTTGTGCATACAGATGTATGGGGAATAGCTCAAGTATCTTCTCTCGATGGCTCTCAATATTATTTCACTTTTATTGATGATGCAACAAGGAAGGTATGGATTTATTTCCTTAGGAAAAAAATTGATGTATTTGAAACTTTTAAAAAATGGAGAAGCTTGGTTGA
Organism: Sequoiadendron giganteum; assembly: GCA_007115665.2. NCBI lineage: Eukaryota > Viridiplantae > Streptophyta > Pinopsida > Cupressales > Cupressaceae > Sequoiadendron > Sequoiadendron giganteum. The sequence goes on from CM021108.1 coordinate 620,219,915, forward strand.
GAATGAGACAGGTAAAAAGTTAAAAGGTCTTAGATTTGATAATGGTGGTGAGTATTGTAGCAAAAAGTTTGAAGATTATTTTCTTTTAATGGTATTCGTAGGAAAAAAATGGTTCCAAGGACTCGACAGGAAAATGGAGTGGCTGAGCGCATGAATAGAACAATAATGGAGCATGCACAAACTATGATATTGCATGCTAGGATGCCTTTAAACATGTGGGCAGAGGTTGTAAATATTGCTATTTATTTGATTAATAGAGGTCCATCTAATCCTTTGGGTTATGATATTCTAGAGGAAGCATGGACAGGTAAGAAGGTGAGTTATTCTTTTCTCAAAACCTTCAGTTGTGAAGCATTTGCACATGTAGATTTAGAAAATAGAACCAAAATTGATGCTAAATAAAATAAATGTATATTTTTTGGATATGGAATTGATGAATTTGGTTATAGGCTTTGGGATTTTGAAAATCAAAAAATTATGAGAAGTAGGGATGCCATATTAAATGAGAAAGTGTTGTACAAAGATCAGTTGCAGCAGCATGAGAAGTAAGAAAATGATTATGTAGTGTTGGATGTTACTCCAAACAATGATATTCCAGTGGTTCTGCATGCTATGCAACAAAAACAACAACAAATGACACAAAATCCAATGAATGTTAGACGATCTTCAAGGATAAGTAGACCTCTAGAAATATTTTCTCCCTCTTTGTATTCTATTTTATTAACTGATGTTGGTGAACTAGAATGTTATGATGAAGCTATGCAGGTGGATGCCAAGGTTCAGTGGGAGCATGAAATGTAAGAATAAATGGACTCCTTGCTGAAAAATCAGACTTGGGATTTATGCAAGTTACTTGAAGGTAAAAAGGTTTTACCAAATAAATGGGTTTATAGGTTAAAAGAGGAAGATAGAGGTAAGAAAAAATTTAAATCCAAGTTAGTTGTAAGGGGATTTGCAAAGAAAAAGGGTATTTATTTTGATGAAATATTTTCTTCGATTATTAAAATGACTTCTATTTGTACTGTTTTAAGGATCGTGACTACGGAATATTTGTATTTAGAATAGCTTTATGTTAAAAAAACCTTTCTCCATGGTGATTTGGAAGAGGAAATATATAAGGAACAACCTCAAGGATTTGAGGTCAAAGGTAAGGAGAAACTAGTGTGTAAATTGAATAAAAGTTTATATGGCTTGAAGCGAGCACCTCGAAAATGGTATATTAAATTTGATAGTTTTATGGTTGAGCAAGGCTATAGTCAGTGTAATTCAGACCATTATGTTTACTTTAATAAGTTAGATGATGATAGATACATTATTTTATGTTTATATGTTGATGATATGCTTGTAGTGGGGTCTAATATGGATCACATAAAGGATTTAAAATAGAATTTAGAAAATTCATTTGCTATGAAGGATTTGGGGGCAGCAAAACAAATCCTTGGTATGAAGATCACAAGAGATAGGAAAAATAGAAAATTGTTTTTATCTTAGGTTGATTATGTTGAAAAGGTATTGCAGAGATTTCATATGGAGAAAGCAAAAGTTGTTAGTACACCTTTTCCTAGTCATGTCAAAATTGACTAAAGATATGTGTCCTAAGACACAAGAGGAGGAAGGAAAAATGTCAAAGGTTCCATATGCTTCAACTATAAGAAGTTTAATGTATGCCATGGTATGCACGAGATTGGATATTGCTCATGTTGTAGGGGTTGTTAACAGGTATATGAGTCATCCTAGAGTTGAGCATTAGAATGCGGTAAAATGGATTCTCAGGTATTTGAGAGGTACATCCAATAAATTTTTATGTTTTGGGGTCTCTAATACTGATTTAAAAGGCTATGTTGATTCAGATTTGGCAGGGGATATAGATACCAGGAGGAGTACCACAGGTTATATATTTACAATTGGTGGGACAATATTGAGTTTGATTTCTCTGTTGCAAAAGGTGTTGTAGACACTCAAAATATCCTAATCGATATCATGCATGTGATTCTGATTAACTAACACCGATTCTTCCTTAATCACTTCCACACTAACCAATTAATTGAATAATCTTTATTTAATTAATTGAATTCATTTAATTTCCCCCTTAAATTAGATAATGAACTTTATCAGATTATTTCATCATCTCTAATATATTTAATTAAGATCCTAATGTTCTTCCTTTAATTAAATAAATCAATTTATTTAATGAAAATCCCAATGTTCTTCCTTTGATTAAATAAATCAATTTATTTAATTAAAATCCTAATGTTCGTCCATCCTCTCATTTGATTTAAATAAACCCAAGTATTCAAATTAAATATCATAAATCAATTAATTTCATTCAAGTTAATTGATTCTAAATTAATTAACTCCTAACACTAATCTCCCATTTCTCTAGCTTTTAACTCCACCCTAGGGTAATTCAACCTTTTCAACTAACCAAGTTGCACATGTAAATCAGTTTATCTGATTTACTAATTACTCTATTTTCATTCAAAATGGCATATTCTTGGAATATTCGACCCACTTGACTTTTCCCTCCCAAAGGGCTTTTGTCCTCTTTTTTGAGCCACCTTTGCATTGAAGGCTCTTACACCTCCTCTTACACAAGCCACCTCTTGGCATTCATCTGTCTTACACATCCCATCTCCCGAGAGGTGCTCACACATGTGTGAGCACATCTCCTATAAGATTCATTAGCCTGATGACAAGTGGCACAATGCCATTTGTCCAAATTTTAATCCCACATTCTCACCATTATTCACTCTTCAACCATTCATCCTTATAAATAGATGCCTTTTATATTGAATGAGCATCCACAATCTCATGCAAGGTTACTATCCACAATATCATCCACAAGTTAGATTATCATAGGCATAGAATTTATCATCCATAGCTAGGTTATTTACATTTTGCATCGAGAATCACACATTTCATCCAAGAGCTTATCAAGGGATTGGGAAAGGTCTTCTTTCCACATCAAAGGAGCACCAATCCCCCTATGGGATGTTGGTTTGAGAATTAGAATAGTGTTTTTATTGTGATTTAATTGCTATTTTTCTTTGTTTTCATTATTCACATGTTCAAAGAATCTCATAGGGAATCCTTGTTTACACTTGTTTATTGACAAATGATTGTTTGTTTGTTCATGTTTGAGCAGGTCTAAGTGAAGTATTCACATTTTGGTGCTAGAAAGAGGGATCGAACCCACAACAACAATCGATTAAGTTTGTTGAAATTGGAATTTATCAATTACTTTTGTGTTGTGCATGCTTGAAATCTGGTTGAACATCGATTAAGTTTGTTGATTACATTCTCTTTTGGCAACTACATTTTAACTATTATTAGATGCGCTATTAACTGATTCCTTTCACTATTATCTGTATTGACAAATCTCTAAAGTAACAAAAATATCACTTTTCTCTTATTATGTGGTTGTCACTGCATTTCAATCATTTGAAAGAAAGTTGTATGAATTTCTTACATTGTTCTGGCCTCAGCCTTATACGGATGTCTCTTTTGTGTGATATTTTTTTGTGATTTCCTCAGATCTCATTTCTTCAATCTTGATTCTTTGTTGTTTAGCCTATATATATATTCTTGAAATGCGTGATTTGTAGAATAGGGTTTGCTATGGTAGTTTTTTAACCGATGCTATCAAGTATGACACAATTCTATATACAAAAAAGTTTGTGCTTGTAGAAAGAACATCTATATCTATTGCTAGCCATTATTAAATTTCAAAGAGTTAAGAAAAAAGTAGCAAGGTTTTCATCAAATTTAGAGTGAAAATGAAGCAACATATATCTTATAATGATCTTCTTCGACTGCGGATGTCATTAAAAGTCTTTGTATTTAATATTTGTTGTCTTCATATTGTTGTGAACAAGAATATTTGGCGCTGCCTGCACCATACGTACACGTTGTTAAGTGTCTTCACTATGGTGGACGATAAATGATTCTTTTCCTCAGCATTAAATAAGTCTTGAATCTAGAAAATTCCCTACTGTGTTTGTTTATGTATCGATCTATGTATGCATCAATGGTTCAAGGGTTCTTCTTTCTTTTTTTTCTCTAGAAATTAGTTCCATCATTTTCTCTTGATATTTGTTTGTAGAAAATATTTTTCCAAATTGGGCCTTCTTTTGGTCCTTCCCTTGCTCAAATAACCACAACATTTTATTTGGACTGAAGGTAAAAACTAGGCACATTGTATTAAAGGTCCTCTCCTTTCCTAAAGAGTGCCTTGATTATTAGGTAATAGCCATGATAAGCACAAATAAAAACTCATATCATATAAGTATTTTTTAACATGAGGTGAGATCATTGGGTAGAAGAATCATGAGCTTAAGATCTAATGTTTGCTTATTTAACTTTTATTGTTGTGGATGATGACAGAGCACCTGAATGGCCACCAAGATTGAAGAGTCATGGTACTTTGGTTACCCGTATGTAGTTTTTATTTTGCACACAAGTTTGGAGAGAGTGTAGTCTTCAAAGAAATACATAAGCACATAATATAAGTTTGGAAATAATTCCATGGTCAACATGAAATTTATGTGTGGATAAAATTCGTCCCTCAAATATAATGTATGGAATTATTATTTTTAATCCTTCTGTAGACAAAAATGTCATGAGATCATTGGGTAGAAAAATTGGGAGCTTAAGATGGGATGAGATCATTGGGTAGAAATAGGAGATTACAAAGTGTCTATCCATCTATGATGATATGCCTTTAATATATTGCCTCATGTATGAGGTGTATCACCGAACGAAATCACATTTCATCCCACAATCAAGTAACACATGGATAAGAGAATAGCTTGGTTGACCATTCATACCATCAACATTAAATATGCACACAAAACTTTATTGTCTTCCTATAGATAAACTTCATATTGGATTTTAATATGCTCGCATAGTAATCCATTGGATTTTCCATATCCTCCTTTATTGGATTCCACCTCAACCCATTTGCAAGCCACAGTTTACTGAATTATTTGATTTGCTTGGATAGTGATCAAATTTTATGTCCCCTTTCGTATATTTTTTTGAGGAGTGTGCTATCAAAATTTTAATTCTATATCGATTGGGGCATCATCAAATCTATCTTTGTTTGCTGGTAGAATTGAAGTTTAGGTTTGATTAATTGTTTGACTTTGATAAGCCCAAATCGAAGATTAATGTTTTGAAAAGCTTGTTCTTGCAAACTCCTTCCATCATTAATATCGCTGCCTTTTTCACTAATATTGTTGTTCCTATATCATTAATATTCATGTTTCGAATTTAATTGTCCTATCAACTTTATTAGTGATATTTCTCTAGCAGTGATTTAGAGAGACTTTTGTTAGGTAGCATGATTTTATTGTGCAAACATTTTAGTGGTTGTCTCTACGTAATCCATGGTGATGTAGTCTTAGTACGTTAAAAGCTACTTGTTTATGGTTGTACGTGCTCTTTGGGCCCTGGGCATTGAATATCAATTCAGAGCAATCTAAATTGTGACATCAATAAGAGTATTAATTGCTTTTAATTTATTAAATATTTCTTCATTCTTCTAACAACTCAATATCTTGTGCAGATTTTTCTTGATTTTCTCAAGTGCTTAAACATCTTAAATGCATATTTATTTATTTATTTTTTACTTGTGCAAGAAAAGAGGCCTCTAAGAAACTTGATTGACTTGGTGACATGAGATTCTATTGATAAAGGCTGAAGTAATTGATGGTTTTTCCAAGTTTGATCTACTTTTGAAACTAAAAAATGGAGTTAAAGAGGAGCAACATCAGGTGGAAATGCATCACAATTTTTTAGGGTTTGCATCAAGAAGCAATGGTGGTCTCTCTTGTATGAGCAACAAATAACAAAGCAGATTTGAGTTCAAATAGTGGGAATTAAACCTGAAAAAATCATTTCTAAATGCTTATTGTAATAGCTTGAACCATCCATTTCCCGCTTTTGTTTTCTGTTTTAGACCAACTAGATCAATTTGGGTTTAAAATTAACCATTGTTTTGATCTCTTCAAGTTGGTTAAAATTAAACTTAGAAACTTACTAGACTTTGATTGTGGGATAAAATTGAACAAATAACTTCACACTTAGTTTTTGGTGCTTAAAACAAACTCACCATTTCTTTGGGATTTAAAACGAACTTGTGCCTTCATTTTTTTTGTGATTTTTTGCAATTTGTGTCACTTGAATGTCTATGCAATTCTCTCACGCCACTCAGAAATATCGAGAATCAAAAGTATTCCATTAACATTGGTTATCTAAAATCACCCACAGATTTCAATATAGAGCTAAAATTGAACAATCATATGAGTGTGAAGGAATTGTGTGTGCTCCCTCCTAGTGCTTTAGGCAATCTAGGTGGTCAAACTATGAATGTACTTCTTCGCTATTGTTTATTTTTAGATGGCCTGCCTCACCACTTTGAAAGTAGGGAATGACCCAAGTGGTAATGAGCATAATCCAAGCTCTTTCTAACTGCTATACAAATTTGTGGTTGCAAGGAAATTTTGCAATCAATGGGAAGCGGTAATGTATAGGAGCAAATTTGCACCCATTACAAAAATTCCCCTTTCACCCCCTTACACTTTAGAAAACCTAAGGTGAAGGCTTAATTCCACTTAAGCCCACTGCTCACATCACACTTGGCACCTACTTTGTGTGTTGATGGGGGTGTTTCTATTAGGGACGCTCGCACAACGTGCAAAAATTTGCATGACATGCTTACATCCCTAGAAGATTCCTATGGTTGGATTTTGTAGAGAATTTAGACTTCCTATTGGGAGTTGAAGTGTAATGCCCCTCTTCGGGTGGCTGATTTGAATATGGCCATTTTTCATCCTCTTCCTTCATATACTTCATCTCTTCTTCCATTTTCAAGTTGGTTGATCTTCTCCACAAGTTGACACATTCTCACCACACTTCAAGCATCCATCCAAAAGCTTTGTAGCAGAACTTCACACTCCATAGCAGAAATCCATCACTCTGATAGTGCGAGTACAGGTTAAACACCATTGCAACAGAGGCTTGAGTTCCTCTCATTTTCTCCTCCACTAGCCTTGAGCGCTTTGGATAGAGGTGGTAAGCTCCTCTTATCTTCTCTATCATTTTGGTTGAGTAAGAACGTACTATTTTGTAGTGTCTTTGATTTACGTAGCTTGTATTATCTTCTTTATCATATTTATATCGTTGTAAACTTCATTGTCTGTGGAGTTGGAAACACCAAAATGGGGGTCTGACTAAGGCATAACCCTAAATAGCCCCAACATTTTCCCCTTTTATGTGTGCAGGTGGAGAGATCTTGGAACAAGTTGGCAAGAATATTATTGTGTGAAATCATCTTTGTCATCCTTGCGGTAATCTATTTCCTTTATCACATTCATCTATACATTTCAGCCTTCTTAGTCTTATTCTACACTTCCAAAAACTCTTAAAATAGGTTGTTAGCCCTTTTTCAAAGCTTGAATCTTGTATCTCTGGTTTTCTAGTCGTACGGACACCAATGCACATGTGAGGCACCAGCGTGCCATGTTGTCGTCCTAGAACCGCGCTTGTATCCTCTGATAGAAAGCTACCTAAGACGTAGAGTTGACTCTGAAGATCGACTCGCTTAGTCTCCTTTTCAGCATTCGGGTTTGTAGAGTGATCGAAGTACCCCATAGTTCTCATCATTCTCATCTCGCCTATCCTAACCTTTCTTTAAACTAAGGTAAGTTAGGGAAGCCCTACTGCTCTTGGCCTTTCATGACCTAGGGCCTTGCAATGGTTGGTCCCCCTCTCTTACATGTTTGGTGAACTTGACGTGAACCATTTTGATTCCATTTTGCGATACTGAAATTCCCTTTCCTCATGTTCTAGGAGCGTTGTAGGTGTGAGTGTTGTAAGGATTATGCCTTACAACCCAACCTACAACCCCTTGTAGGCATAGTTGGAAGGTTCCAACGGTGTTGTGCAATGAAACCTTGATTGGGTCACTATCCTATCCCATAGACCTTAGGAGGCTTTGTTGAGGTACTATTTGGTGTGTGTGATGGCCTCTTTCTGAAACCAACCTATTCCCTCTATGCAGACTATGAGTAGTGGTTCTAGCATAACCTTCACTTCATAGGACTTGTCGATGGGCTTCAATAGAGAACCATCTCCTCTTTACATTCCTACAAGGATAAATGGGAATACTATAGCAGGTGTTCTCATTGATCCGAAATCTCAAGTGAATATCATAACTAAGGAGATCATGTTAATTAACTTCTTGCATAAGGATGGATATGATGCACCTAAGAGTACCATTCACACACACAATGGAATTTTTGTACCTCCTATAGGGAGTATTGTCCTATCAATCCTCATTGGACCTAAATTTGTGAGCCTTAAGGTCGACATCATCTTGGGGTATGAACTCTTCAGAGTAAAGCTAGGCATCCCCTGGCTGGTAGCTATGAACGCAGTTCCCTAAGTTGTGCACAAGTGTTTGAAGTTTGTTCATGGAGGTTTAGTATATGTTGTCCATGACACTAGTTATAGACCACTGGTTGCACGTGGTAGCTATACCGTAGATTAATTTTGGCCTACATATTTTGGTCCTCTCCCACCTAAGAAGGACCTCCTATACCATACATATCAAAACTATAAGAAAGGGCGTGTTAGGCCGAAAGTGAGGTACCCTCCTTCACGTTGTTTCGCATAGAGCTTGTCTAAAAGCTAATAGTGATGCCACCAAGGCATGTAGAAGAGAAGAAGAGAAGCGGTCCCAAGATCATCCTTCTTCCCCTTCAGCTATTCAGCCAAATGCTTCCTCTCACCCTATCATGGTTCCATATTCTCCTATCTCATGCTTGCAATAGAATCTCAAGGTGCCCGCTTGGTGAAAGGATAAGCATCTTGCATTTGAGCTTCCTATCTTACCCATAGAGCCTAGGCCCATTTGGTATGGAAGACAAAAACTCCCCATGTCCTCCTATTGTTTCTATTCCTAAAATAGTAAACGGGAAGAGGCCCACCACCGAGGTGCTGGAGTTAATTCCTCCTACCATTTCCAAACCGGCTCCATCTTCTCCCATTCAAGATTCTATCCTTCCACTGGAAACAACTATGGAGGACACTCCCATGATTGAAAAAAAACCTTCCATCCCTTCACAAGCTCTGTCTTCTGGTTCGAAGAGTCCTAAGAACCACCTTGTGCGTGAGCGTATGCATCGACAAAAGGATCTCCTAGCTAAGCAAGCCTCCCTACAAGAGAAGGAGGAGGAGATGACCGCACCTCCTACTGTGTCCTCCTCTCTCCCCCTCCTATCTCTATATGAACTAACTCCATATCACTTTTGGCTTTCGCTGCAAGCGCAGATGCACCTGGAAAGGTGTAGGTGTTTATCGCTCCTTATGTAGAGTTTCCTCTATTGACTTCCATTTCGGATGTCTCACCTTTCCCAAAGCCCATGGATATGGTTAAGACTTCGGTTGTATCCACTGTGATCCTTTCCTCTTCTCCCTCGACCCTCCTTGCTTCATCTTTGGGGAGTTCACCTCCTCTGACGAAGAAGAAGGTAGAGCTCGATCCCTCCTACGATCAATGATGTAAGAAGATCCCACCTTCTTCAAAAGGTGGCCCCACGTTGACTTGTTTCATCCTAGTAATGGAACCAGTCTCAACCTCCCCTGAGTTTTTCATCGCTCCCGAGTCTCTCGGTGAGCCTAGTGGTGAACCTCAGGTGCAAACTTCGTCGTCCATCGAAGTGAAGCATGAAACTCCTGTGAAGTGCATGTTTAACTTGGTGGATGAAGTTCTAGCCTTGTCAGCGATCTTCACAAAGTTGTTGACCTTAGACTCACAAGAGGTGAGTGACAACGACCTCATAGATCCCTCTGCCTTGTCCCTTTTTGTGGGAGGATCGAAAGCCCCTCCCCTTAACATTACACCATTTTAGGTTCGTCATCATTCCCCCTACGATGATCTAGAGTGGGAAGCTGATGACCTCCTAGTTGACCAGTGTTAGGGGGAGACCCTCTTCTTGATCTTTAGATTAGATGTGTGTGTGTGTGTTGTGACATGTTCCCCCGTGATCATAATTTATGTTCCTAGATGACCCTCATCACCCTTGTTGGTGCTTGGATACAAGCATGGTGTTTGTGTTGTAAGCCTTCCTCTATATGTATCATAATTTTTTCATGTTTTTGATTGGCTTTTGGTAAATTGGGGATGATGCAAAGCATCGAGAGCATTTAGGCTTCCTTCCATGTTGACCCATTTTTTTTATTTTACTTTGTCTTCCATGCATTCTTCCTGATCTGGTTGGAGATTGATGATGTTTTTCCTCACACTGCGGTTACCTATTACATATATAAATAAAGGTAGATTTGACCCCACAAAACTAGAGCCCCCTATGCCGTTTGTTTGTGTTCTCTTTTCCTTTTCTTTCTCTTTATCTTTCTCTCTTTTTTGCTTGAGTTGCCCCTTTCATGTGTGACAACGTTACTTCTACATTACCTGGTCCTTAGAAAATGCATTCATTTTCAAATGAATCTTTTATTGAAGACCGTTCACATGCTTCTTCATTATAATTGCATTCCCGACTTGAAACCCTAACGAAACATGTTTCCTTCATCATGGGTTTGTAAAGAAAGGACTTGGAAACCTTCCTCCAAAGTGACAACGGTCTTAGTCTTCCCCTCACGTGGGTGCATATCCTTCCTTTTGAATTCCTTGATGAAGTGAACATCTTTCAAAAGGATTCCTTGATGATGAATCAATTTGAGAAAGAGGACATCAACTTTCGAATAGTGCATCCCTTGAGTGGACCCCTCCCTTTCACGTTGGGTTCCAAAGGGACCCCTTTGGATCTTATCAATAAAATTCTATGGTGTCTAGCCCTGGGGCAGCCTAGCTAGACCGGTTTCACATCCTTGCATCTAGCTTGGGGGTAGTCCGACTAGACCGGTCTTACTTCTTCGTGTCTAGTCCACGGGTAGCCTGACTAGACCTACTTCGCATCCTTACGTCTAGCTTGGGGGCAACCCGACTAGACTTCACTTTTCAAATAGTGCATCCCTTGAGTGGACCCTCCTTCCTTTTGAAGGGTTCTTGAGGGATCCCTTTGAAATTCATAGAACTTAGCGATGGTTTGTGTGATTGTCCATTCACTGGCCTGTGTGGTCGCTTCCTGACATGTTCTATCTGTGGGTAAACATGTTGCCATCTCTGATTCTACGAATTCCCCTTTGCTCAGTCTCCTTCATGTGAGAGTTCTAGAAGGATGCCTCCCTTGGAGCACCATGAGCTTGTGAGGTGATTTTGCTCTTCAGCTTTATAGTTTTGCGGAACTATGAAGTCCTTTCCTGCACTTTCGAGTTTTCTAGACTGTGCTCTACTTCCTCATCAGTTCAGGTATACATCCCTTACCTCATTACTTTTACTACTCTACTTTACCGAAAAACTCATTAGTATTTGTGCTCGCTAAAGTGGGGGGAAAATGTATAGGAGAAAATTTGCACCCCTTATGCAAATTCCCCTTTCACCCCCTTAAACATTAGAAAACCTAAGGTGGAGGCTTACTTCCACTTAAGCCCGCTACTCACATCACACTTGGCACCTACTTTGTGTGTCGGTGGGTGCGTTTATATCAGGGACACCCACATGGCGTGTAGACGTCTGCGCGGTGCACTTACATCCCTGGCAGATTCCTATGGTTGGAGTCTGTAGAGACATTACACTTCCTATTGAGATTCGTAGTGTAATGCCCTTCTTCAGCAAGCCGACTCAAATATGGTCATTTTTCATCTCTTCTTTCATTTTCAAGTTGGTTGATCTTCTCCACAAGTTGACACATTCTCTCCATAGTTCAAGCATCCATCCACAAGCTTTGTAGTAGCACTTCACACTCCATAGCAGCAATCCACTACTCTATCACTCTGATAGTGCGATAGGACAAACACCATTGTAGCAAAGGCTTGGGTTCCTCTCATTTTCTCCTCCACTAGCCTTGAGCACTTTGGACGGAACTGGTAAGCTCCTCTTATCTTCTCTATCATTTTGTTTGGGTAAGCACATATTTTTTTGTAGTGTCTTTTATTTACGTAGCTTGTATTATCTTCTTTATCATATTTATATCATTGTAAACTTCATTGTCTGTGGAGTTGGAAACACCAAAATGGGGGTCTGACTGAGGCATAACCCTAAATAGCCCCAACATTTTCGCCTTTTATGTGTGCAGGTGGAGAGATCTTGGAACAAACTAGCGAGAAGATTATTGTGTGAAATCATCTTTGTCACCCTTGTGGTAATCTATTTCCTTTATCACATTCATCTATACATTTCAATCTACTTAGTCTTATTCTACGCTTCTCGAACCTCTTAAACTAGGCTGTTAGCCATTTTTCAGAGCTTAAACCTTGTCTGTCTGGTTTTCTGGCCGTATGGACACCAGCGCGTCACATTGTCATCCCAAAATCGCACTTTTTTCCTCTGATAGAAAGCTACCTGAGACACAAAGTTGAATCTGAAGATCGACTCGCCTAGTCTCCTTTCAACATTCAATTTTGTAGAGTGATTGAACAACCCAACAATTCTCATCATTCTCATTCTGGGTATCCTAACTTTCCTTTAAACTAAGGCAAGTTAGGGCAGCCTTGCTGCTCTTGGCCTTTCATGATCTGGGGCCTTACAGTGGTTGGCCCTCCTCTCTTACAGGTACATGATAGCTCTTTCCAAGTATCTTTATGATGCATAAATCCCTATTCTAAGGGTTAGGAGACCTCTTGATAGAGGTTATCATAGTACCCCTGAACTGGATGTACTTACTACAAACCTTTGTTTAGAGGCCAAAAATCCTTAATATTTGTTGGTGCAAGAACGGTCGTTCTGAAGCTGCTCCTTATTTGTACTATTCAAAGTAGAAACAAAAAATTCCTTAAGGTCTCCAGATCTTTAAGATTTTGAGATTTGGTGGTCCCAAGAAGTGTGTGCCGAGTAAGGGGGAGCTAGTGTCGCCAAATCTCTAACTGTTCACTTTGTCTAGTGTTTGGAGAAATCCAAGTGGAGACTCAACAAAATATAGCCATTTCTATCCTAGGATTTTTCAATCAGTGAGTCAACTAAAAATACATTACTTGGATCTAAAATGTGGAAACATTCAACAAGGTCATCAAAATTCAAACCCTTTGGAAAGAGAAAATACCATTGAAAAGGCCACATACTACTGCTTGTCCCTAGGGATTCTATCCTTAGACGCTTCTAAATATTTGGGCCCACATCTTAATTTTTTCTCTCTAAAGTCAACCTATGAAACTATTGCCTCGATCCTTCAATTTCCACATTATGGACCTTGTGGGATGAAAAGAAATTGAGACATATAGACAGTCAGTTTGAAACTTGAGCACGAGGTGTGGATGTGGTAAAAGAAATTCATTAACCAGGATTAAATCAATTGAAACCCACACATTTTCTTTTAATCTTTTGTCTTATGGTCTTCCAAGAAAAACATTGGTCTTTTGGTTTGAACTACACTTAGGGAAAAATATGTTCTTCACTATCTTGGTCTTGTAAACAAAGTCCCTCTTAGGTTCATTTAGGATCAAATAAAAAATGTCATCCATCCCACAAACAACTTTAGAGCTTTGGAAACATCATTATCTAGACTTAGGTACATCATTAAACCAAGTCAAAATCACCTTGTTTAGTTAGGAGTGTGAGAATGCATCCTTTCTCATAACTCTAGTTAAATTAGCAACCCTTTGAACAAGTTCATTCTAAGGTCACATTCACATCTTGGGATCTAAAAATTCATTATCCAAATCAATCCAAATCATAATCAAAATCCTAGTCTAGCATTGATCCAAAGTTCTTAAAATTTCAAACACCCATATCAATCATCCCTTTCATCCTTCATCTCATCATTGGTCCTAAATTCCTTAGAGGTCAACAAGGTCAAAACACAAGAAAAACATGGAATATAAAATTTATTCATAAATCATGAGTGATCTAAGTCAACCAAACTATCAAAGCCTTACAATGTCAACCAGCTATCAAAACTCACATTATACAATCCATACATGGGATCATTCTATCCTAGACACTTCAATGATACAACAAATGGGAGTATGCCCAATCTCAATTTTGGACCACCTTTCCCTATGGTAGATTTAAATCAAATTCAAAACTTATAAATCTATCAACCAAACATAAGTCTTCAACAAAACAACATTATCCCATCCAATCCATACACGCCAAATGTGAATATACCAAGAGCAAGCTTATAAAACATGAACATATCAAATCCACACTTGGTGAACTATGGAATAGCTATGTTTTTTAAATCAAACCAATATTTTTCAAAGTCCAAACAATATGTTAACAACTCCATATATTTATCCAAGTCAAGGTAACACCATGCATAATCAAAGTTACCTAAGTCAAAGAAATGTGTTTCCAAACCAAAACAATGTTCAATGTAAACCTATAATTCCAAATCTAAACATCATCCCAAATCAAAGCATTGTCCAAAAATTATTTTTTCCATGATCCCATGCAAACACCACAAGTATACATTCAAAATATGCTTGCTCAAAAACCAAATCAAATGTATCAAGGGTGTCAAGATCAAAATCAAGATCAAATTTTGTGACATCAAATTGCTTCACTTTCCAAAATAGTTGATTCATTGCGCCAAGAGACATATCCACCCAAAAAATCAATACATTCTTCCATTGGCTAAACCAGGTCATCAAATCATTGAGTTGTGTCCACAACCACATCAAGAACAATATCTCCAATATCAAGAGGCTGGATATCAAGATCAACAACATCAACAACAAACCCAATCACCACACCTCCAAGATCAATCACAACAAGAATCACCTCAACAAGCACAAATATCACAAGAGCACAAATGTGAATACACTCCTTTTGGAGATCCAATCGAATCAGTGCTAAGAAAGATACTCGATGCAAAACTCATAACTCTTCCAAAGGTAAGTGCTTTCAGCTTTGTCCTAAACTTGCCTTGGAATAGGGGTGTATGTTATTGTGATTATCATAGAGGAAATCTTCATAAAACATCAAATTTTATTCAACTCAAAAATCTCATCCAAGACCTTATTGATCAAAAATTAAAAAAATTTGAGGATAATTATCAAGATTCAATCACTAGTGATAACCATGGCAATCTCTCCACCACAATTGTTGAGATCAGTGATGAAGATCAATCCATCAATGAGCACCTTGAATATGTTTCTACCTCATCCGACGATCAAATCAACATATATCAAGAGTCACTTTTCAATCATGATCAAAATCCACCAGGAATACTCGAAAATGATCCAATTCAAGAAATGTTAACATCATTGGGTCCTATGGTTGAAAACATTGGCAATCTCTCCACCATAATTGTTGAAAACAATGATCAAAATCTATCCATTAGTGAGCACCTTGAAATTTTTTTAACCCTATCCAATGATCAAATCAACATGCATCAAGAGTCACATTTCAATCATGATCAAAATTCATCAACAATACCCCACACTGATCTATTTCAGGGAGTGTTAGAATTATTTGATCCTATTGACATAATCCAAGATCCATCCACCAATGATCATGTTGACAGTGTATCAACATCACCTAATGAGTTAGATGACATATCTCAAGAGTTTATTCCAAAGCATGATCATCATCTTTCACCAAAGTATAGCAGTGGTCCTTTCCAAGACATATTGACATCCTTCAACCTCATGGTTGTGAATATTGAATGAATCCTCAACTCAACACTTGATCCAAATCCAATCAAACATCAACAAGATATTGAGCCACTTTCCATGCCTAATGAGGATGTCCAAGAACCCTTTGTAAGAAATCCATCCTATGAAATTGAGCCATGTCAAGAACTTGATCCAATGTGTGTCAAAATAAATTCCAACATTAACCAAGATCAAGAATTTGTATCTCCACAATACTACAATGATCTAATGGGAACTCTCCTATCACTACAAAATTTCACAAACGACGATCATATCCATATAGCATATACTCCTCCATCTACCCATGAGATTCTTTCTTTGGATGGACATGTGGATGATCCTCATTCAAAACAAGTCTCATACTCTTGATATCATTACAAAGGAACAAGAGTCTCCTACTCTTAACATTTGTACACCTGATCAAGATATAGAAAAATCTAGAGACATATCAGAAAGGGGTCATGAAGAAGGATTCTACAGAAGTTGTGAATCAGAAACATCCCATGAAGACATATCAAAAATGAATCATGAGGAAGAATTTTACGTGGACACTTGATCACCAACACCTCTTGAAGAATCATTAAAATTTGATATTTCACAAGATCAAGCCAAAGGTATCAATCAGGAATTTTTCCCACATATGGAGGATACTATCACTTATAAACTTGGATCACTTAATTTTTTTTAGGGCAAGCTATCTTATCAATGAAGAAGCTATCACCTTTCAAGATCCACAACAAAGAAGAGAAGGGTTAGCAACTTGTTTCTAAGGAAAATCATATCCTATTGCAAATATTTTTTTCAACAAAAGAATTATCAAGGTAGAGGATTAGACCTACATGAATAGGGTATTCTAGAACTGGTGCATATTATTGGAAATCCTAAGTATCAAGGTCTTGGTTATTTGACAATTAAGGGATCTAAACATATCATTGATACCTCTATAAAACTAGGGGCAACTTTGTCTCAAGCAAATGCCAACATAGGGAGCACGAAGAATCCTTATGATGAAACCAATGCCATTACTACAACCTGTCATATTACCAATCTTCATCCACCCATCACCCCATCTAAAAAGGGGGGCCAACATCAAAAGAAATAATTGAATCAAATCACAAATAATGTTATCAAAGAAAAAGAAGTAGCGAAACATGAAGGAAAAATCAAAATACAAGTGGATACCAAAGAATACAAAGAATGATTATCTCTATCAAACTCCATTAGTCAAAGAAACTATAGGGAAAAATAAACAAGGGAAAAGTATCCATCAAAGATGTCCACAAAGGAAAAATAAAGTTTCTCAAGCAACATACAAAGTATATCGAGTTGTTGGTCCTAATTCCACACACACTTTTGTATCCACCCATCATTGCTCATCTTCCCAAGTTTGGAGAGTCAAAGATTCCAAACTATCAACCAATCTATCTCTTGTTCCTAAACACACACCATCCAGTCCTCCATGCATGCTATCCAATTCTCACATTGACCATGTCTTGGCAGAAAACCTTCATCATAAGGATTCAAAAGGAATTCTATTGTGATGTGTGCACAAAGACAAAGTTAACTCTGGTATCGAAAAAGTAGATCAAGAATCTCAAAATTTGCAATCAAGTGTACGTATCTTGGAAAAACAACTTCTTCAAGTAGGATATCAGTGGCACATTATGAAAGAGGCATCTACATCAGCACCACTAGGTGATTCAACATGAGCTTAAAATATTTCACTAAAAAATCCAAAAAAATAAAATCATGAAAATAGTAAACAAAAAAATCTTGTGAAAACCACTATGGTGGCACTTTGGACAGGTACCATGATGAAAACCTAGAAAACATGCATCATGTGTAGAATTGAGAATCTATTTGTGCCACTTCAGGTGAAAGAATCTTATCACATCCATAATAAAGCCAAAATTTCTTCCATCTTATCCAGATGTAATAAATCCATTCATCCATGAACCATTTATCCAATCCATTTTCCAAATTATCTTGATCTTAACAAAGTTTGGTACTCACTTTACACTTGCTTATGGTAAAAATCTTGACATGAGTCATTTTCATTGATCCTATCCTACCCAACATTATCAAAGCCATGAAACACTATCCAAATGAGCATCCTCTATTCTAACACCTTATCTTATCACAAGATAATCATTGATGTCCTTTGTGTGCTTGCCATATCCATCCATCCATACACCTATCCAAGAATCCACCCATGGCCTTTCAAACATTGCTAGACACTGGGGGTAGATATTTATATCTTGCTTCGGGAATAAATATTGATCTATATCCTCCAACTTATGTGGTGATTCAAACATTGGAAAACATGAAATCAAATTGGTCAAATCATTTGTGAGAAAAAAATTGAAATCACAAACCCATGACATATTTTGATGAGAAGATATTCCTTATCAAAAGTTATCTTTCATTGAACATCAATCCAAACAATCAATATTAGTCGCATCTAACTTGCACTTCAATGTCACATCAAATCATGAAATCAATTTTGTTCCAAATCAAGCTTTAAAATCCTGATCAATAAAATCCAACCAATTCATCATCATCTTGGGATATCCTTCCCAATCCTCATGTTACTTAACACTATGCTTGCATTTTTGTGTATCCTCAATGATTTTATCACAAATACATCAATATGATCAATCAAACCTAGCTTGATTTTCAACAAAATCCCAAAATAGAGCACTGGTAACATCACATATCCATATACAAATCATCAAAATCATGCAAAAATCCTAAAACAAGTCAAAAAGTCAGAAAACATCAAAAACATGGTATCTGAACTACATCGTCTTTGAGCTTAAATGTAGGTAATGCCATTATGAAAACACCAAAAACATTGAAAATTTTAAAAAATAAAAACATTTGTAAAACATCTATAATAACCCAAAACAACATCAAAATATTGCAAAATACAAAAACAATTCAAAAAACCCAAAAAAAAATCCATCCCATTTCACTTTCACCCGCAATAAACTTCCACTCACAATAAATCAATCGTCACCTTTACCCTTCGGCAACACAATCAGAAACAAGTATAGAAAATTGAAAGTGTGAACTCCAACATCAGGGTCTTAAGTCTAGGTCAGTAGGTAAACAGGTTGGTCAAATCTTCGCATCAATATTCTATCATCCAGTTAGTCCCAGAATCATCTGATAACATCATGTCCTAGGATGCATTCTTCCTACAATGGACATCAACATCAAGCATCACTGTAGTTTAGTCTTGGCTAGAGGTATGAAGAACATTGACCTGTTTGTATACTTGATCTTTGTCTTGTTGATTTATCTTATTACTCTTATTCCAATGACCTCTCAATGATGTCCATAAAAATGATTTAGAGAGAAAGGAATAGGGCATTGATCTTTATCATTTGTTTGTTGTGCTTGTTGGATGTTCCTATAATATAACCTTGGCAAATAATTTCTTTATTAGTGTGTATGGAAGGTGTTTTAGATAGCTTGTTGACTATTACATTGTTAGGTTTTTCCTCTATGTGTCTTGGTCCAAGATGTTTAAACTTTTGAAGTACATCCTAGTAAGGTTTTTTGTATGCCAGGTGTGAACAAGGATACTCCTATCTGTTTGTGGAGTCAAATTCCATCTCACTAGATACAACACCATCTTGGTCATCTATACCTTGATGCATCGTATCACGTGTGTTATCAAGCATAAAGAAAGTAAGTTCTTTATGTCCCCAATCTCTAATAAGAAAAACATCATCATTCATCATCATCTCTGATAAAGTCTCGACAAATCATAAACTTGTTGGATCCTTTTTCATCATCTTATTTCTTCTATCCTCTTTCACGCTAACATGATATCATGTCATCCACAAACCGTCTACATCCTGCATATTCATACATGTCATCATAATAGGTAAACATCATCCATCACACATGCATTGCATCGTCATTTAAGATGTCTAGGATAATATAGATTTGTTATTCTCAGCATCTTGATTCATCTCATTTGCATCATCATTATCATATGGATATGTTAGTCTAACCATCCATACATCCATCTTGAACCTCTTTGTCACAAGATTGACCCTCAAATCAAAATTTTTGCCCGATCTCTCGAGGAGCCAGTGTACCAGTGTACTTCTTTCCACTGGGGCATCCGAAAAAATCAGAATTATTTTTGAATTTTGATCTTGGTAGTGTTATTTTTTGAACCAATGCAATAGGTACCTCACTTCAAAGAGGGGAAAAATGTATACACTCAAAATATCTTGATCAATATCATTCACTTGATTCTAATTAACTAACACCAATTCTTCCTTAACCATTTCCACACTAACCAATTAATTGAATAATTTTTATTTAATTATTTGAATTCATTTAATTTCCTCCTTAAATCAGATAATGAACTTTATCAGATTATTTCATCATCTTCAATATATTTAATTAAAATCCTAATTTTCTTCCTTTAATTAAATAAACCAATTTATTTAATTGAAATCCTAATGTTCTTCCATCCTCTCATTTGATTTAAATAAACTCAAGCATTTAAATTAAATGTCATAAATCAATTAATTTCATTCAAGTTAATTAATCCTAAATTAATTAACTCCTAACACTAATCCCCCATTTCTCTAGCTTTTAGCTCCACCCTAGGGTAAGTCAACATTGGTCAACTAACCAAGTTGCACATGTAAATAAATTTATTTGATTTACTAATTACTCTATTTTCATTCAAAATGGCATATTCTTGGAATATTCGACCCACTTGACTTTTCCCTCCCAAAGGACTTTTGTCCTCTTTTTTGAGCCACCTTTGCATTGAAGGCTCTTACATGTCCTCTTTTTTTAGCCACCTTTGAATTGAAGGCTCTTACACTTCCTCTTACACAAGCCACCTCTTGGCATTCATTCCTCTTACTCATCCCATCTCCCAAGATGTGCTCACACATGTGTGAGGACATATCCTCTAAGATTCATTAGCATGATGGCAAGTGGCACAATGTCATTAGTCCAAATTTTAATCTCACATTATCACCATTCTTCACTCTTCAACCATTCATCCTTATAAATAGAGGCCATCTCTATTGAATTAGCATCCACAATCTCATGCAAGGTTACTATCCATAATATCATTCACAAGTTTGATTATCATAGGCATAGAATTTATCATCCATGGCTAGGTTATTTACATTTTGCATGAAGAATCACACATTTCATCCAAGAGCTTATCAAGGGACTGGGAAATGGCTCTTTCCACATCAAAGGAGCATGAATCCCCCTATGTGGTGCTGGTTTGAGAATTAGAATATTTTTTTATTGTGATTTAATTGGTATTTTTCTTTGTTTTCATTATTCATATGTTCAAAGAATCTCACAGGGAATGCTCTTTTACACTTGTTTATTGACAAATGATTTTTTGTTTGTTCATGTTTGAGAAGGTCTAAGCAAAGCATTCACATGTGGTTTCTTTATCCACCATGAAGGTAGAGTATGTAGTTGCAACATAGGTAGAAAAGCAGATGATATGGCTGAAACTTTTCATGGAAGAGTTGGGAAAACAATAGGCTGAAAGTTACTTGTTGACGGACAGTCAGAGTGTTATACATCTTGCAAAAAATTATTCCTTGCACTTTGAAACCAAACACATACAATTGAGATATCACTTCATTCGGTCAGTGTTGAAAGATATTGAACATGTAAAGCTGGAAGAGATACATACAGATGACAATCCAACATATATGTTTACAAAGGTGGTGACAAGGGAGAAGTTGAGCTCCTATTCAGCTTTGGTTGGTCTTCAAGGTTAAATTGAAACAAAATAGAACAATAGGGTCCAAGGTGCTAATTTACAGTGGGAGTTGTAGGGGCAGTGGTGTTATGATCAGTCCTCAAGTGGGAGATGATATGGAGTGGAGTTTGATTAGTCTCCAAGTGGGAGATTATTGTGTCATGGAGATCAATAAGACTCGGATAAAATCTTCATATTATTTTATTTATTAAATAATTTTCTGCACTTATATATTTATGTTGCGCTTGTATCTAAAATGTGGTTAAAAATATATATCAAATGATGGAAGGGATTAGTTACAGCCGGAAGTGATTGGTTACAATTTTTTAAATAGAAAGTCTATGGACAGCTGGAAAAAGTAAATGTAACTGCCCAAATAAAGCATTTTATTGGCTGCATGAGGCACAACCAATGGCCACACTTCATTTTTAATTAATGAGACATGCGTGGTAGCATATTAGAACACTCACTGATGAGTTTTGAGGTGTGTAGGTTGTTAAAAATGTTAGCAAAAAATAATATAGTGGTTGGAAAAATACAAGAGAATTTGCGGGTACCTGTAGCCATGGATTTGTAAAACCAAAAAGTAAAAAATATGATAAAAACATTGCTTCATGTCTTTGCATGCCAGTGTAAAGGTTATTTTTTTGGAGATTAATATATTTTAGACCCTCTTGTTGGTGGATGTAGCCCGGATTTGGGTGAACCAGGTTAAATATTTGTGTTGTCTTCTTGCTGCTATAATTTTTTGGGTTTTCTATTTCTCTATTTTATTAATTAGATCTGCATTTAACAGATTGAAATCTACCTTCTAACCCTAACACTCAAGTTTTTCCTCAATGGTCAAAGATGTTGCAAGCTGTATGACTCCAAAATTGTCTTGTGTCCCAATGTTCACTTCTTATGTCTCTTTTATGAGAGATAACAATCTCTCTCGGTCTATAGGGAGACTGTCCAATCCTCCATCCTCAAGCGCCTTAGGGAGGTTTTCACCTTCATATACATCCTTTATTTTTACTTTTTCATGATGAGTAGGAACCTTTTAGTTTTCAATTGAAGACCTATTCTTTTTATTTTGAGCTTTTTCATTTTCACTTTTATGACTAGAGGAAAGGACAACCTCACTAAAGTATGCTACACTATTAAGCTCTATGATGAAACCAACCTTATGACCCCCACTTGAAATTCCTTCACGAAGTCCTATAAACTCAGAAATTCCTTCATCATTCTCGGATGTGTCTAAACTTGGTGGTTATTGTTGATCCCAATCTATTATCTGTGGGTAAATGAGGGGCATGCCATCATCGGTGTTGTCAAGAGTCATGGTGTAGGTAGATAAAGTAAAGACAGGGTTAGAGTCATCAGGCTCCCAGAAGGCTTCGGTGCAAGCTTCTTATTGTAGGGTAGAATCATTGGGTTCCGAAAAGTGTTCGATGCAAGATTCTCTTTTCAAGGGGACCTTTTGGTAGGGATTTGATGGGGGACCAAATTTAAACATTTGGCTGAATCTTTCCTTAAAAGTAGGCTCACCAAGTTCTCTAAATTTTTCCTCAAGGTTATAATTATTGATGGATCTATTGGATTCCAAATCCCATTCCCATCATTGGAATCAAATTCGATATAATAGTCCTCAGATGTATCGATTTCATTTGAATCATTAACAGTATCACTCGAGGGTAGCCCGATGCCCCAGATAGTCACTTTTACTAGTACAAATTATCCCTAACCCTTGATACTTTAGTAATTTAGGAGGTAGTAAGGGTTCCAACATTCCTTGTTTGTTTAGACCAAGGCCGTTGTGTCCATCATATCCTTGTTGCTACATCGAGAGGAACCCTTTTGGGTATTGGTCAACTAGAAATTGCTTAGGTTCTATGTCCTCCTCTTCTTTATATAACCATGTATAAATTTGGTCATCCAAAGATTATTTGGCTAAGTCACCCCATTTATTGTTAGTGGCATGGGGTTTGTGGATGATAACCTTAGGATGTAGAAGATGCATCTTGCCATAAGACTTTAGTGATTTAGGTAACTTTCCAATAAAAAAGAGACTCTTCATGTTGTATTCTCTACATCCTTTTTCTTGAATTTGGACCTTGGGTTTGGATGGTGGGGGGAATGGAGTGGATGATTTGACGAGGCTAGATGGGTCAATCTAGTGGGATGAGGTGGAAGATGAGGCCTCTTTATTTATGGGCACTTGATGTTCAACAATTCCTTTTAGGTTTGTGCAATATTGAAAGGGATTAGGATCGCCAGGAATGGTAATTTTAGTGCCATTATATGGAAACTTTAGTCATTGATGGTATGTGGATGGTATAGCCTTCATGGCATGAATCCATGCGCATCTAAGGAGAAGGTGCTAGTATAAATCTAGATCTAAGACATGAAAATTTGTATTTTGCATAGGTGGGCCAAACTTTATGGGAAGTGAAATTACTCCTTTGGAAAAACGTTTTGTATCATCATAAGCTTTGATAAAAAAATTATTGGTTTGATCTATGCAATTCTCAGAGTATCCCAATGCTTTTACAAATTTTAGGGAGAAATTTTTTAGACCTGCTCCACCATCTATCGGTACTTCTTTGATCTTATGTTTATTTACATATACTTCTAGGTTTAGGGGATCATTATGATTGAAAATCTGTGCATAAAATGTCTTGTTTAGAGAAGGTGACATGATGCAACATAGCTAGGTATCCAACCATGGCCTGAAATTCATTGACATCTAGATCAATAGGTACAGATGATTCTTGCAAGGCTTTGTCAAGGATAGCTTTGTGTTGAGGAGATATGCAAAGGAGTTCTAGAATATAAATTTGTGTGAGAGTCTTCCCTAGTTGTTCTAGGAGATTATACTAGCTTTTTAGTTGTGGATTGGGAGAAGGTTCTAGAAGAGTTACCTTGGCTTAGCGAGTGGTGATAGAACACTTTGAACTTTTCTTATTTATGGTAATGGTGGAAAAACAATCATCAAAGGTTCATATATTGTGAATTATTGTGTTGTAATCATGTGTGACACGAGTATAATTGGCATTATTGTTATTCCTTGAACTTGAGGCTTTCCCCTTGTCATGATCTTGAAAGGGAGTTTTAAATATGGTATGATCAACATTTTTCTTTCCTTGTCAATTATCTATTGAAATTATTCCTTGTTCGATGAGGTCTTGAATAAATTTTTTGAGGTTTGAGCATGAGTATGTCTTATGTCCCTTTCCACGGTGATATTCACAATATTCATTTTCTTTTCACCAGTCCGGTTTGATCAAAGAGGGTTCATAGTTTTTGATATCTGGTAGTTGGATGACATTGGATTTCAAGAGTGTCTTTAGGAAAAATTCAATGGGTTTACCAAATAGGGTGTATGTTCTCTGAGCATTTCAGTGGCCTTTTCATTGTTGGTTGTTTTGGATTGCATTCAATGTTTGACCTTGACCTTGTGTTTGGGAATTTGACGTGTTTGATATGTTTGATGTGGAAGGACCTTTGAGATGAATGGTAGGACCTTTTTTTATTACTTTAGCATCAATGATTTCATCATTAATGACATTCTTGTTTCAAGAACAATATTTACCTTTGTCATTATTAGGTTTTGGGGTCTCTTTGTGTACTTTGACTAGTCCTTTTATGACAAGACCCTTTTCAACAAGGACACCTTTCTCAAGGATTTCATCAAAAGTTATGCAACCTTGGATTTGAAGACCATGTTGGAAAAATATCATCATTCATGTCAAAAGTGTAATAATGAGTAGTGCCAATCGTGCAAATGTAAAGGAAACTACAGTCATGGTGGATTTGACTACAGTGTTATATTTCTTCATTGACTTTCTATGACATGTTACACAATATATTCAGTGACAAATTATGTCGTTAACCTCATGTTGGTGACCGACCCCATTGCCTAGGTTGGTGGTGTCTTCAAGGTATGTCAGGATGACATAGTCATTTCAAAGAAAGTTACTTAACTGTCTCTTCAATCATATATTTTGGAAATGGTTCGGTGTGAGTTAGTTACATCGATATGACTGGTGCCTTGTAGTGGGACTCATCTTGGAGTCCTTTGACATCTCAATCAACGAGACACTTTTATTTTGGTAGGAGTCTGGAAGGACTCTCTTTGATGGAGTGATAAGGGGAAACATAAACTAATCAAAGTGACTAAGGCATTTCAAAG
Source organism: Sequoiadendron giganteum (assembly GCA_007115665.2). Classification (NCBI taxonomy): domain Eukaryota; kingdom Viridiplantae; phylum Streptophyta; class Pinopsida; order Cupressales; family Cupressaceae; genus Sequoiadendron; species Sequoiadendron giganteum. Next base: position 620,245,573 of record CM021108.1, read on the forward strand.
GCAGTTTCTTGGCAATCCCCTTGATCTACCAATGAGTGAAGTCAACAAATTTGGTTGACTGTCGGTGACGTTGAAAGTGTATACATGGTGGTTGCTTGCTTTCCCACTAAGAATTTAGTGGGACCCATGCAAGACCCACGAGAAAGTGGGGATTGGTGGAAAATATTCCATGATGAATAGAATGTCGATACATGGAAATCGATCATTCGATTATTTTTCATCCTTGTTGCAAAATCAATATTTGGTCAATCATTGTAATCGACAATGGTGATTCAAGGTATAACCCTAATTGATTAGAAAGAGTAAAATAACATAGATAGGGCATGAATTAATGGCACAAGAATGCATAGATGTTGGCATGATTTCATATGTGATGGAAATAACTATAAATCATAATTGATCCAATGAAAAAATGAATGGCGTAGATTGTCACAATGAACAAGGAATGAGATCGATCCAAGAAAGAGTATAATCAAATATAATCTCCTACAAAAATCATTAGGTTGCATCTAGGAAGGATTTGGTTAAGCTATTAGATGATGACGATGATTCTAAGACAGAGAAGAACACACAGTTTGAATTTGGATTCAATGCACATGAACATGGTGAAACAACATACAAACCCTAGAAAGAGCTTGCCAAAAAAAATGAGTTGGTTCAGTTTTGAATTTCAATTAGGGTTACAATGTGATTTGTGTTGGTTCTTGAAGAAGATAGAATTGAATATATATTAGTAGTTCAAAGATATGAATTGGTTGGTAGAGTGATTGAATAGAATACATAGTTAGTAAGTGAAGTGTGCTGTTGTAATAAAGAGTTAAATCTAGAATATATATGAGGTTGCCTACAGTGTTGTGAGAGTGAACATAGAGATAAAGTGTTATTTAATGAATTGATGCATTATAGGTTCTACACAACCAATTTATGCATAATCAAATTTGTAAATCTACAGAGGTTTTAGCCTCTTTGCATTGAGTTGTAGCTCAGAATAGGGTGTTGTAGCATCCTTGAAGTTGTAGGTTCTAAAATAGGGAGTTGAAGCTTTCTTAGAGTTGGAGCTCTTAAAATTGTTATTGAACTTCATTTCTTGTGAGGCTAGATTAGGACAGTAGATCCTAGCAACATTTATCACTGTGGTTTTTCCCATTCTATATTTTCCATGTACATCTAGTGTTATGTGTTGTTCATCCATGTGCATGTGATTTCTATATTGGTTTATATTTTAATTTGCACATCTGAGTTATAAGGTTGAATTTTCAAATAGGCTTTCTTGACTAAATTTTTTAAGATCTACTGATTCATCCCCCTCTTAGTAGATCATTGTGTTCTAATAATTGGTATCAAAGCCTTAGGTTCCCTATGAGAAGCTTAATTAACCTGGGTAGATCTTGGATTAGTGAACACAATGGAAAGTCAGGAAGGTTCATGCAATCCACCTACGTTCGATGGGACAAATTATGCTAAGTGGAGCTCATTGATGAACGAATACTTAGGTTCTATTGGACATGATCTTTGGATGTTAGTTAAGAAAAAATATACTATCCCTGTTAATCCTCCTACTGATGCTACAGGAAAGGACAATGAGAATAATGAGAAATCTTGGTTCGTCATTATGAACAACTTGTTTGATTTTGTGCATATCAAGGTTATTCATTGTGAAACAACTTATTTTTTGTGGGAAAAGCTGAATAAGATCTATGAAGGAGACACTAAAGTAAAGTTGGAAAAGTTGCAGGTGCTAAGAGAAAAATTTGAAAGATTGAAGATTACTGAAGAGGAGAAGAATGTTGGCTATATTATGAGGGTTGATGATATAATGAATTCTATTGGAGGATATGGTGTAGAAGTAAACTAAGATGTAGTGTTGAAATTCCTAAGGTCGATGACAACTAAATATGATTCCAAGATTTATGCTATTGAAGAAGGAAGAGAAGTTGATAAACTCACTCTAGATGAGATATATGGAATATTTACAACATATAGAATGAGAATTCCAGATGCTGAGCCTTCTTAGAGTGAAGTTGAATTTAGGATTTCTAAGAAATAAAAGGATGAATTTGATAAGAAAAACAAGGTTGTTGTCATTGCATAAGATCATGAAGAAACTGATGAGCAAGAAGAAAACTTCATAAGAAGATTAAGGAGAGGATCCAAAAAATATAAAGGTAAGTTTCCCTTTAAGTTTTTTAATTGTGGAAGAATATGTCACTTTGATTCTAAGTTTGCATATCATAAAGAGGATAACTCCAAGCAAGAAGGAGATAGAAAAAAGGAGAAATATTTTTATCCTAAAAAGAAAAATGTTGGAAATAAAAAGAAGATCCTATACATTCATGAATAAAGTGATGCATCTGATGCTAGTGATAGTTTAGATGATGATCAAGGTTGTGCTCTTGTAATTAGAGAAGTTGGAAGAGAATGCCTCTTCATGGAAAAATACATTAAGGAACAGAAGGAAGCACAAGTTAAGGACTCACATGAAGAATAAGAGGAAGAAGTTTTTGATCTTGAGGGAGAATTGATCAGTGCTCTTGAAGATCTTGATGAGTTAAGAGATAAATATGATTATCTTAAGAGGGAAAACAAGAGATTAAAAAAGAATTCTCAAAATGAGTTTGATAAATTAACTCATGAACTTGAGGAATCCAATTAATTAGTGGTAAATCTAAAACTTTAGGTTGAAGAAGCTAAAAGAGGTGAAGAAGTAATGAAGTCTAAACTAGAATCTGAAGTGGATAGATGCTTGAATCTTGAGGAATAAATAGTTGCCTTAATAAAAGAGTTGGAGAAAGATAATGATAAAATTAATAAGGGTATGAAATGAAAAGGTGGTACTGATATTCCCGATGAACTGTCAAGTACACGAAAGCCAACTAATAAGGAGAAATCAAGTTTAGGGCTTGAAAAGGGAAAAATTTTTTTGATGCCTATGCAAAAATTTATGAAAGATTTAGAGTAGAAGAAAAATTTGTCCTCAATGGTGAAAAATATGACAAAGGAGAAGCCTCTAAAGATGAAAAAAAATCAGTTGTAGTTGAGAAAACTAATAAAGAAAAGGAACCCAATGAATAAAAGAAAGACAATAAAATAGTCCTTGATAAGTAAAGGAAGTAGAACACAAAAAGAATAGATAATGATGAATTCACAAGAGTACACTATCCAAGGAGGCCTAGACAAATAAGATCTCCTCATCTAGCTAAAAGAAACACCATGACAAGGTACTCATCATATTTCAATGGGTATTGCTATACTTGCAACAATTTTGGTCAGAGGGCTAGAGAATTTATAGTCATTCCAAGGAAGAATACAAATTTTGTAAGTAAAAATCCATTTGCTCCCTTGGTTTTCATGAACATAGTTTGTTATAATTGAAACAATTTTAGTCATGTAGCTAGAAAATGTAGAGAAAAAATTGTAAGGCCAAATGCTCATTCTAAGAAGAAGAAAAATACATCTTCCAAAGTTGAAAAGGAAGTTAAAGTTTCTAACAAAAAGGAAGAGAAGGTTGAAAAGAAATCTAAGAAAATATGGAAGGAAAAAGAACATAATTCAACTCAATCTATGATTGCCCAAACAACACTAAATGAAAAATAAAAATATTTGTGGATAATTGATAGTGGTTGCTCCAAGCATATGACTGGAAATAAAACAAAATTCATTGAATTAAAAATGAGGACATGAGGATTAGTAAGCTTAGGTGGTAATATTGCTATCAAGATTTGTGGTAAGGGAATTTTGAGCATGAATGGAAATAATACTTGACTAAAGATGTGCTCTATGTTGATGGTCTAAAACATAATCTTCTTAGTGTCATCCAGATGTGTGGTAATGGATACAAAGTTGTATTTAACTCTGAAGGCTGCAAGATAAGGAAAAATAGTAAGATAATTACTCAAGCGGTAAGGACAAATAGTAATCTCTATAATCTATGTGATGTGGAAGGACACACATGTTAATCAACCAAATAGATGAGAGTTGGTTGTGGCATAGAAGGATGGGAAATTATAAATTCAACAATTTGGTAAAGATAAGCTTCAAAGGATTGGTTAGAAATACTCCTAAGATAACAAAGCCTGAAAATACAATCTGCCAAGGATGTTAGCAAGGAAATAAAACAAAGTCTAAGTTTTCTATGAAAGAGTTTTCAACTACAAAACCCTTAGAGATATTTCATACTAATATTTGTTGTCCCATGAGGATAAAGGGGATGCTAGGTGAGAGATACTTTATGTTGTTGATTGATGACTATCCTAGAATGGCATGGGTCACGTTCCTTAAGGAGAAGGTAGAAGCATTTGAAAAGTTTAAGGCTTTCACAAAGCTAGTAGAAAATGAGACTAAGAGAAGAATTGAATATTTAAGATCAGATAGAGGTGGAGAATTCACATCAAGTGAATTCAAATAGTATTGTGAAGATCATGGAATTAAGCAACAATATTCAACACCTAGAACTCCACAACAAAACAGAGTGGTAGAAAGAAGAAATAGAATTGTGAAAGAAATAGCTAGAGCTATTTTAAATGAGACAAATTTGGCTGATAAATTTTGGAAGGAAGTAGTTCAAACTTTTCTATACATTCAGAGTAGAGACTTGCTAGGAGAAAATGTAGTGGTAGAACTCCCTATGAACTATGGTTTGTTAGGCCTACATCTGTCAAGCATTTCAAGGTATTTGGTAGTAAATTCTATATCAAGCATAAAGATGAAGATTTAGGAAACTTTGATTCAATGTGTGATGAAGGGATATTCTTGGGATATTCCAATCAAATCAAATCCTAAAAATGTTACAAGAGACTGCACAAGATAGTGAAAAGTACAAATGTCAAGGTTGATGAAAGTATAAATCAAGCTAAGTCTAACATAAACAATCTTGAGTTTGAATCAGAAGATGATGATGTAGGTGCATCAGTTGAAGAAGAAGTGGTTGAATGAGCTCCTGCAAAATATGTACAAAAGGATCATCTTGCATACCAAATAAGTTTTGACAAGAATGAAGGTGTGTAGACCAGAACAAGACTTGCTAAGGACAAGGAACAAGTTAACTTTTCTCTCCTATCTTAGATTGAACCAAAAATCTTTAATGAAGCTAGTAAGAATAAGAGTTGGATAAAAGAAATGGAAGAGGAACTCAATCAAATTGAGAAAAAAAAAACTTGGGAATTAGTTCCTAGACCATCAAACAAGAATGTAATTAGCACCAAATGGGTATTGAAAAATAAGATGAATGAAGATGGAGATGTGGTTAGAAACAAAGCAAGGTTAGTGTGCAAGGGATATGAAAAAGTAGAAGGGATTGATTTTGAAGAAAAATTTTCCCCTATTGCAAGATTAGAAGCAATAAGAATGTTTCTTGCATTGGGCTGATGCAAGTTGGGTCCACAAAAAGCTCAAAAAGTGGGTGTTTTTATTGTTTTTTCAGAATTTGTCACACTTGGACTGAAAATTTGAGGCACTTACATAATGAATCTTAAGAAAGTCACTAATATGAAATTTTTAATTTTTAATCTAGTTTCCAAATATGTAATTTATTCAAATATCGAGATGATAGAAATTACATTTTGATAGGGATGTATAAAAACCACTTTTTAAAAGTCTCTTATTTTTACCATACCATGCACATGTATGAACACCACTTTTTGACCCAAATAGAAGTATTTTTATAATTCCTTTTGGTGAAAGAGAGCTAACAACATGAAGATTGATGAGGAAATTGTTTTGTAATTTTTTTTTATTGAGTTTTTATTGGCCTTAATTGTTGTTTTTAAAAATCAACGTGTACGGACAACATAATTGGACCTAAACTAAACATTTTTTGAATCTTTTTTTTTTCATTGTGTAGAGAATTGTGTGACTATTGATGCCATATAATTTTTTACAAGAAACTTAACCCAAAAAAAGTTATTAAAAAATAAAAAAGCCTGATATTTCAAGTTTAAGGACTAGTTTGCTTAGAAATTAATTAAAAAATAATAATAATAATCCAATCTTAATACAAATTATATATTTGGAAACTATACATCGTGTTCTCTAATGGGTTTTAGTTTTATAGATTGATTCGAAAAAAGTCCATCAGCCATATTGCCAAAGTTGGACATTCTTCTTCAATCTGCCTTAGTTTTTTAGTTGCAGGTCAAAGGTTAAGGGTCAAATTGCCAAGCCTTTCCCAAACCTAAAACCAAGGCTGCATGTGGGTTGGGGATTCCAATTTTAAATAACGTGTACGCGTTATCTATTTACCTATTGGGTAAAGGGAATGCGTACACATTACATAGCGTGCACACCTTCCTAGAATAGAACGTGTACGCATTTTAAAATGCATATGCGTTTCTTATATATTCATTTTCTCTTGATTTGAAAAATATTGATAAAGCACATTTTTTCTACATAATTCCTTTTTTGCCGTACGGTCCAAAAGTGCCATTTTCTCCATTGTTTATTGTAATTTTGTCTTGTGCAGGGTATATTCTATTCAAATTATTGGAAGATACAAGTGCAGGTTGAATTTTCTGAAGTGGAATCAAGTATAAGAACATTTTACAAGAATGTTTGGAAAAAGAGAACTTTTGGATGTATTCATGATGTTTTTGTACTTCAATGTTTGTAGAAGAAAGGATCTTCATACTACATAGTTTTATTTGAATATTTGATGCAGATGACAATTTGAAAATAGGTTAAGAATAATTTGTTTTGTTACCAAAGAGGGTTTGGTAACCATGGGATCAAAGCAAAGGCAAAGAGAAAAAATTAGAAATTTAATGACACCCAAAGAAATTCAAGCAAATAAAAAAATGGAAGCAAAAGGACAAAGGGATATAAGAGAAATGATTCATCAAATGAAAAATTTGGAAGCATCTAGTTCCATGAATGTTGAAGATGAAACCATGAAGGATGAAATGAATGTAGATGATGAAAATGTGGAGATGGTGAATATGGAATAAAATTCAATTATGGAGACAAACCCAACTATGCATTCAACTTCAAATTTGAATGATATGGAAATAACACCTATGCAAAAAAATTCCGGTATGTATTCAAATCCACCTCCCAATGATATGGAAAATGTACCTATTCAAACAATCTATCCAATTATGTCTTCAAACCCAAGTCTTGATAATATTTTTCTTATTTATTTAGATGAAGCTGGATACACCATTGATGGTATCAATAATTCTAGGGTTGAAACAATGCAAAAACAAAAAAATGATGAAATATCTTATAAGAATGCAAATAAGAATGAAACCCCTCATATTGATGAAAATGAGAATGGAGTCCCTTTTATGTTTGAAAATGAAAATGAAACCCCTTGCATGAATGAAAATGAAACCCCTTGTATGGATGAAGATGAAAATGTTTTTTCTACAATTGAAAAAGATGTGCTAGATAACCTTCGTGGTAAAGTTTCTTGGAGACAAATGAGAACTTATGGAAATAGAATATATGGAATATTTTTTTATAGCAAGAAATTAGGATTCCAATGTCAACTCATGCTGCAATTGATGAGAATGTCAGAAATGATAAATGTGATGATTAAATTAGGTATTTTTGTAAAACCAAAAAAAGAACATAATTCAGTAGAACAATTCATATCTAGTGTTGCTAATGCTATTGATTTAATAGGTAAGAAAAATTGATCTAAAGATAAGAATGCAGCTCGTCGTGTAATAACAACTACTCTAGATAATAAAGCAACTTCAAATAGTTAGGAGAATGTATGCATGAAAGTAATTTAGATGATTTTGGACAACAATTAGTGGATGTAAACAAAATTTAAAGATGTTGAATAGTATTTGAAAGATGGAAAAATTGGAAAATGTTGTGAGCTAATTGTGGGAAAATTTAGTGTGCATGCATTTATTAAAGAATTTAAAGATAAGATTGTACCTAAATATTTTAAACACTCTCAGTATGCTCATTGGCTTGATAATCAATTTCATTTATGTAAAAACACATTCCCAATTGGAACTATATTGTCAGATGTTGATTTTTATGAAAATTATACTCTTTCTCCACAAGAAGAAATTCAATCGTAGTATTATAATTCAGTGCAAGTAGCTATATTTTTTCATATTGTTTATAGACATGCAGATGATAGTAGAGAAGATAATAGATTTTTTTTGAGAGAGTACCATTTTTATGTAAGTGATAATTGATTACATTCATCTGAGTTTGTTCAATATTGTTTCAAATAATATATTTTATAAAAATTTAAAAGGGAGAGGAATTGAAATGAGATAAAATATCATATGGTCGGATAATTGCACGGGTCAATTCAATAATGCTAGAATGTTTTATTGGTTATGTATAGTTCATAAGGAAAATAATATCCAACACATGTGGAGTGTTTTTGAAGCTGGACATGGTAAGGGAGAACACGATAGAGTAGGTGCATGTGTGAAAAGAGCTCTTGCTAGAGACAAACTAAAATATGAGGATGTTGCAAAACTCAGAGATGCACGTGCAATTGTAGATTGGTACAATACCAAATTATCTACAAAAACAAGTGAGAGCTCAATAATTTAACATTTCTTTTGGTTAGCTAAAGAAAATGATATTTTTCTTGACAATATTGTGAAACAATTAATGGATCTAAAAAATGGCATTCATTTAAGAGTTCGAATGCAAACACATGGACAATATGGACAAGGGAGCTGGCATGATTTTTTCAATTTTGTATTACAGGTGATTGGGAGGCATGTGAAAATATGGAATGGGTTGAACAATGGCAACAAAGAGCCTTAACACCTAGATCGACACATGTTCAACATGGAACGATAATTGAAGATAATAAGGTGTTCACATCAGATGATTATGAGTGTGTTTCAAATCTTGTACAAGAAGGTACATTAAATTGAATTTAGTTTTATATGTATGCATTTTTATATGTGAATTAAATATAAGTCACTCTTTATTGAATTTTTTATTTATTTTTGTAGGACATGTGTATGTTGTTGTTGAACCTAACGGGAATGAAAATGGGGCAGATTATTGGTTAGCTATATTTTTTGAGAGAAAACATAAGTTGGTACATCCTAGAGTGTATGATGACAAATTTGAGTATCCAACTAGTTCAGTGGTTATTGTTGGCACCCGACTTTGAAAATATTTGATAAGAAAGAATGGCTTGCATACATTTGAAGATTATGAAAGACAAGAATATTATATATTATTCACATTTGATTTTGGCAACCAATATAAAACTAGTTAGATATCAGGGGAGGCCTGCTAATAAAGTGTTATGGACACTTTCAATGGATGATCATGAGACAATAATAGATGCATTAAAAAAGAGAGGATGCGGGTGGTATAACAAAGTAAATAAATATTGGTAAGTTTATATTTGTATATATATTTAATTGATAGTCGATATGTAGTTAAAAATTTATCACATATACATGTCTATAAATATATTTGTCTTTAGTCATTTCCTAATTAAATTTTTATATCATTTTTTGTTTTAGGTCTCCCAAAACTAGATGCATTACAAAAAAGAGAGGACATACATATATTATACAATGGAATTCAAATTTAGAGACAGGTAACTATATATAGCTCTAGATATATTTAATTGATAGTATAAATATAAAACTAAATAGTTAAATGTCATTTTATAAAAAATTATAATTGATTTCATATCCCCTTAATCCATTCTCTTAGGACCCCTTAATCCATCCTCTTATACACCATTAATCCATCCTCTTGCATCCCATTAATTTTCTCTATTAATTCCCCTTAAGCCATCCTCTTAGGACCCCTTAATCCATATCCTTGTATATCTACCATCAATCCATCCTCTTTCATCCTATTAATTCACTCTCTCAATACCCCTTAATCCATCCTCTTAGGACCCCTTAAGCCATAACCACATATATCTACCCTTAATCCATCAAAATTTATCCCCTTAAGTCACTCTCTCAACACCCCTTAAGCCATCCTCTTGGGTCCCCTTAATCCATCCACTTGCATCCCCTTAAGTCACTCTCTCAACACCCCTTAATCCATCCTCTTAGGACCCCTTAATCTATATCCTCATATATCTACCCTTAATCCATCCACTTGCATCCCCTTAAGTTACTCTCTCAATACCCCTTAAGCCATCCTCTTAGGACCCCTTAATCCATATCCTCATATATCTACCCTTAATCCATCCACTTGCATCCCCTTAAGTCACTCTCAACACCCCTTAAGCCATCATCTTAGGACCCCTTAATCCATCCAATTTCATCCCCTTAAGTCACTCTCTCAACACCCCTTAAGCCATCCTCTTAGGGCCCCTTAATCCATATCCTCATATATCTACCCTTAATCTGTCCACTTGCATCCCCATAAGTCACTCTCTCAACACCCCTTAAGCCATCCTCTTAGGACGCCTTATTCCATATCCTCATATATCTACCCTTAATCCATACACTTGCATCCCATTAAGTCACACTCTCAACACCCCTTAATCCATCCTCTTATGTACCATTAATCCATCCTTTTATATCTACCCTTAATCCATCCTCTTTCATCCCCTTAATTCATCTCCTAGGATTTAGGTCCTATGTTTTATGGTTTAGGGTTTCTAGGGTTCATGAGATGCTTAGAATAACAAATATATATGGGTTAATGGTTTAGTGTTCATATCCTAGGCTTTAGGTCCCATGCTTTATAGTTTAGGGTTTCTAAGGTTCATGAGATGCTTAGAATAACAAATCTATAGGGGTTAATGGTTTAGGGTTCATCTCCTAGGCTTTAGGTCATATGGTTTAGGGTTTAGGGTTTCTAGGTTTCATGAGATGTTTAGAATAACAAATATATATGGGTATGGTTTAGGTTTCATCTCCTAGGCTTTAGGTCCTATGGTTTAGGGTTCATCTCCTAGGCTTTAGGTCCTATGGTTTAGGGTTTAGGGTTTCTAGGGTTCATGAGTTGCTTAGAATAAAAAATCTATATGGGTTAATGGTTTAGGGTTCATCTCCTAGGCTTTAGGTCATATGATTTAGGGTTTAGGGTTTCTAGGGTTCATGAGATGCTTAGAATAACAAATCTATATGGGTTAATGGTTTAGGGTTTATATCCTAAGCTTTAGGTCATATGGTTTAGGGTTTAGGGTTTCTAGGGTTCATGAGATGCTTAGAATAACAAATCTATATGGGTTAATTGTTTAGGGTTCATCTCCTAGGCTTTAAGTCCTATGGTTTATGGTTTAGGTTTTCTAGGGCTCATGAGATGCTTAGAATAATAAATCTATATGGGTTAATAGTTTAGGTTCATCTCTTAGGCTTTAGGTCATATGGTTTAGGGTTTAGGGTTTCTAGGGTTCATGAGATGCTTAGAATAAAAAATATATATGGGTTAATGGTTTAGGGTTCATCTCCTAGGATTTAGGTCATATGGTTTAGGGTTTAGGGTTTCTAGGGCTCATTATATGCTTAATCCCTTTAAGTCATTCTATCAACTCCCCTTAATCCACCCTCTTACATCCCTTTAATTCATTCTATCAACTCCCCTTAATCCACCCTCTTGCATCCCTTTAATTTATTCTCTCAACTCCCCTTAGTCCACCCTCTTACATCCCTTTAAGTCATTCTATCAACTCCCCTTAATCCATCCTATGGAAAACATCACTTGAATTTATAAGGAATTTATAAGATTCAATTTTCTAACTTTTACTATATATTGTTCTTTTCTCGCATGAATTATTTAGCTAAAAGACTCATAAAAACTATAGTTACTTTACTTAAATTAATTAATTTTTCAGGTTCTCATCAAGTCAGTCTACCATGTGATTGTCACTGTAATTTTTTTTTATCAAGAGACTATGTAAATATCAATTTGTGGTCTTGACTGAAAATTTGATAAGATTTAATTATATATACATGCACATATATGTTTCATCATGTTATATAGTTGTATTAAACATCAATATACATTATATATGTTTGTTCGATGTATGAACTTGAATGAACTTATTAGTCACTTTTTAAATATCTTGTTCCAATTTTATCTTATACAAATCATGTCTTGTATTTACCGCATTTTATATAATTGTTTAATTGTATATAGATTATACATTTTATACATACAAGGAGATAGATTTTTGTTCAGTGATTCAAATATTTGCTAGAATTGGAAAATAGTTAAAATTACCTGCTCTTAATTTATTATGAATATGATCTAAACTATTTAAGGAATGTTTTAATTTGTCACCTAACCATGTGATCAATTATATATATGAAATTTGATTCTAGATAAGAATTTATAGTGCATATTATTTGAAAATTAGATAAAATATCTATACATGTACATGAGTGCATATAATCATAAAAATGAACATAACACAATCATAATTGATTGCATATATAATCATCATATTAAAGTCAAATGATATAAATAAACATAAAATCGATCATATTAATCCATATAATGTATGTGAAATGGTCCATGAAATAACATGTTGAAAATCTATATTTCAAGTCTAACACATATTTAAATAAAACTAGAGATCTATACTCCATAAAATTAAAAACCATCTAACTATCAATGCGATCATTCAAATAAAGTCTCCTCTTTGCTCCATGTGGACTAGATGTACCCATATCATGCTGTAAAAGAGTCCAGGAAACTTGAAATTAGATTTAAAGTTATTTAGAAATTTTGATATAATTTAACATATAAACTTGATAAAAATAAATTTAATTAAATATCTAGTAAATACAGTAAAAAGGATGTTTAGTATGCATAAATTAGCATATGATCATTTGAATCTACTGGCACATTTTGTTCAATGGGTAGCATAACTATCAATCAAGAAGGTCCAAATGCTTGATCTACTATATCTTGCATATTCATATAAAGAAAACAATATGTTAAAACCTCAAACATATATATTTAAAAGGTCCCTTAAAATTTTATAGGAGATTTAGTAAAGTCTACAACCTCGAATGATATGACTTCATGATTACGCACTTGAGATTTCCCATGCATAAATTTTGATGATGTCTCAGGTGTGCCCGCCATGGGTATCACGTGAAATCCATGAATTTAGATACAATAATCTATAGATCATTCACATGTGTACAAATTAAAATTAAATTAGATCTATGATGTTTATTTAATTTCAACTTAACAAAATTTTGAAAGCACACACCTGAGCTAATGATGACTCAGGAGCATTCACCACAACTTGTGGTTGGTCGATATGCGGTATCGCATGACCTCCCTGAATCTAGATATAATATATCATTTCACACATGTGTACAAATTCAAATTAAACTAGATATTTCCACATAAATTAAAATATATATTGGTTTGTACCTGACCAAAAGGTGAGCCCAATTCTACAACACTTAAAATACAGACATGATCATATTGACATTCAAGAATCATGTGATCATGCATCTACACTGAACACTTTTTGAATTAATATTATATTATATTATATATATATATAATTTGATGTTATTATTTACATGAATTTTGCACATTCCAAATGAATTATTTAAATGTGCCTAAGTTCAAAAGATGAACATACTTGTGTATGATGATCCTCATAATATAGTAAATCCATATATGACTCTATCCTAGATGCATGTGGGTCACCTGAAGTGGATGCCAGAGTATGCCCATAGCCTAAGCCTCCATGCTCTCTATTGCTCACTTCAGTTGTCGCGTGTGTAGTCTGATGAGCGAGATGTCCTGAAAGAGAAATCAATGCTCCTAATATTGACAACATCATCTACTACTGAAATGCAGTCGAAACACTAGGAGAAGGAGGAGCAACAATAGGAGCAATCAAAGCACATCGCTAAGGATCGACACGTGCTCCTAATCTATGTTGGGGCATGCCACACCCAACTCCCTGAAATGACCTCATATCAAAATAGTTGGGTTTTAAACCCAAATCAAACTCGGCCCATAAATTTCTCAAAAAGTATAGGGGAACCTCACAATTTCCATGTGGTGGAGTATCAAACACTATCCACCATCTATCACAAAAAATTGCAGCTATTTGTGGGTTCCTACACCATTTAATTGAATTTTTTTTTTCTGGTGGGTGGAATTGGTTCGTTTGTTTGGGGGCTAAAAAAATGTTGGAAAATGGCTTGTTTGGTAATTTTATGGTCATTAATTTCTTTATAGGACAATCCATCTGCATAGAATTGTCTCCTCTCTTCTCTCCATTGATGGAACCTATCTAGGTCCAAATCAATAGATCAAACATAATCGACAATAGATTGTATCGAAGATGCAAACCATGCGAGATGGGGGGGATATTCAGCTAATTTTTTATCAAATCTATATTTTCCTGAATCACATTAAGGTTTTCTCTAATGTTGTCTCTTAAATGAGCCTGATCTACTATAGGGTGTAGGGGTTTAGGAGGTGGAGTGTATGGAGGTGTGGGGTTTTGTTGTGGTGGAAGATCTGGATGTATGGGATCTTAAAGTTGTGCATCAGGTATAAAATCCTTTGTGTTAAATTTAGGCTCCATGTGAACAATGAAATGGCAACTGCATGTTAAACAATTAAAAAATATATATCAACAAACTATATGTACACAATTTCAAAGTTATTTAAAAATCACATTGGATGTGAAAAAATTCAAAATTCATTTCATTTGAAGACACATTCAATTTATAACATTAAAAAATCCATAACATAAAAATCCATAGCATGTAGACATTAAATTATACAATTAAAGTCATACATACATGTACCCTCAAGGTTAAATTCAAGCACTTTATCTTCTAGTAACCATATGGTTTCATTTTCCTTGCAAAGTTAAAATTGAGTCCAATGTGTGGTTGTTAATTTCAAATTATTATATCATTCTATCTTGGAATAATGAATGTCATGCCTTAGTGATTCTTTTTAGATGATTCTATGTATGTCCTAACCTATGCATTGATTGTCAATGAAAGATGCCTCCTAGGCATCATGTCACTCGCCAAAGTGGGAATGAGGGGAAGGCTAAGAACCCACCTATGAATCCTATTGGTGGTCATCAAGTTATTGATATCCTTCAAGATATAATAGTAAGGGGCCCTCATCAAGAGGCATCTATGTGTGATAATTTGTAAATTAATGTAATAAATAAGGTGGATGTGAATATATGTGTAGATTGAATGTATTTTTAAAGGTGTTGTAATGGTAGAAATTGTGAGATTCTTAACATGTATTTGTGGGTTACTACAAAGTATTATATTTTCTAGCAAAGAGGTACTATAAGAAACTTGAAATAAATTGGAAGTATTACTACAAATCACTTGCAACCTAAAGGTAATGTAATTTCTTGTAAAAAGGGGCAACCAGTACAATAGTTGACTTATATCATAGAAAGGTTAGAGGCACTTGCAATTAGATATTTATTAACTTAGATTTATTATGAGATGTAGATAGTAGTAGGTCAAATAGTGTTTGTGTTTCTTTTGTTTAGTGGTGGGGATGAGAGACTGATGTTAGATAAATTTGATAATATGAAGAATGTTGCAAATATGCTAAAAAAGCTAATAAAAATAAACAGGTTTAGATAGTGTGATGAAAATATTAGTCTCACATCCCCTAGTAAATAGTTCACAAAAAATGATTTTCAATGATCTTATTGTGTCAAAGACCTATAATATGAAGGGTTTGTTGTTACTACCAACTCTAATGCAACTAAAAATGGAGATAATTGTCACAACAAGGTCATACAATTTTAATAAAATCCTGCCTACATTACCTAAAACTAATTATTCAACACCTTTTAGTACTTTTGCAACCCTTCCAAGAAGAATCATCAAGTATATCTAAAATATTTCCACTATAATTTAGATCAATATGTATACTATTATTAAGATACCTAAAATATCTAAGGATGCACTATTACATTTTGTGTACATAGAAAGGGTTCATATGTTGAGTTGTATAAGTGCTTCTACATCAAAACTTTATAGAAGATGACATATTTGTCATAATTCATCTAGGTATTTTATGTTATTTACCTTTAATAAATGGGGTGGAAATTATAAATAGTTTTGAGTTAGATCTATATGTCATTGGTTTATTGAGTGAATCCCTTGAAAGAAGGCCATAAACTTATTTTTAACTCTATCACTTGATAATTAAACTGTAGCCAAATTTGATGATATACAGTAATTGAAACATGATCAATACTAAGGGGAAAAACAACAAGATTCAAGATAGCTACTCTTACGTAGGGTTTTAGGTTTTAGGTTTAGGGTTTAGGGTTTATAGTTTTAGGTTTTAGGGTTCAGGTCCTAAGATTATGGGTTTTAGTTTTTAGGTCTATGTTTTTTGGAGCCTAGGGTTTAGGGTTTCGATTTCTAAGTTAAATGTGTCCAATTTAGGTTTAGTTTTTATGCTTTTCAATTCAAAATTTAATGTTTTTGGTTTCGTTGATGTTTTTGGGTTTTTAAATGCAATTTAAAAACTATAAAATATTGAACATAAAACAAACAAAATAAACAAAAAGTAAATAAAAATTACAAAATAGAAATGAAAGATATAAAGAAAAAAAAGTAGAATTCAACCAACCTGGAGGTCACTGAGGTCATTTGTGTTGATGGGAGGAGGTAGTAGTGAAAAATTGGTTGAATTGGGTCCTTTGAAACACGTACGCGATCTATGCTCTCCATCAAGCACGTGGCTAAAATGAATTGTGAAAATGAATTACACAGTCATTAATTTAAAAAATTAAATAGCTTTGTGAAATGCGTACGTTTTTTAAAATGTGTACGAATTATGAACGTGTACGCATTTTGTAATGCGTACATGTTTTAGGTTGTGTACTTGAATCTAAATGTATACGCTTTTGGATTTAGGCTCGGGTGCCCGATCCAAAGCACGTATGTGTTTTTTAAAAACACGTGTGTCTCTTGTGATTTTTTTTGTTTTGGCCGAAACTTACCCTCTTCGTGGACCCAACTTCCAGCTTTTACCCCATTCTCGATCTACAAGGGATTCAAATTATATCAAATAGATGTTAAATCTATATATTTGAATGGAAACCTTGAAGAGGAAGTATATATTGAACAAACAAAAGGTTTTCAGTTGTTAGAAGATAATGGTTATGTTTGTAGATTGAGAAAAGTGCTATATGGTCTAAAAAAAGCCCCAAGGTCATGGTATTCAAGGTTGGATCAGTACCTACAACAATAAGGATTCAAGAAAGGTTGTGTTGATAGCAATTTATATCTTAAATATGAAGGCGATCATATGATCATTGTTGTAGTTTATGTGGATGATATCATATTTGGTGGTAGTAATGATGTAATGTGCAGAATATTTGCTACACATGCAAAATGAGTTTGAAATGTCCATGGTAGGAGAACTAAGATTTTTCCTTGGTTTAAAAATAACACAGTCTGATAAAGGTATATTCATATTACAAACCAAGTATGCAAAATAAATTCTTAAGAAGTTTGGCATGGAGGATAGTAGACCAGCTAGTACTCCCATGATTATTGGCTGCAAGTTCAGAAAATAAGATGAATCACCTGATGCAAATCAAACTCAATATAGATCAATGATTGTAAGTCTACTATATCTAACTGCATCTACGGCTAATATAATGCAACTAGTTTTCATGGTTGCAAGGTTATAGGCTACACCAAAGGAATATCATGTCAATGTTGTGAAAAGGATCTTCAAGTACATCAAGAGTATTGTTGACTATGGACTGTGGTACCCTAAAAGTAAGAATCTCACTTTAACAACCTATATATATGACGACTGGGTAGGAAGTGTGGATGAAAGAAAGAGTACCAATGGTGGTGATTTCTTTCTAGGAAATAGTTTGGTTTCATGGATGAGTAAAGAGAAAGAGTCTTCCACTCTTTCCATAGAAAAAATAAAATATGTTGCAACAACTACATGTTGTACTCAAGTTTTACGGATGAAGCAAACTTTAAAGGACATGAAAATGGAGTACAGTTAACCTACCTCTATTATTTGTGATAATAAAAGTTCCATTAACATCTCAAATAATCTGGTGATACATTCCAAAACAAAGCATATATCAATCAAGTATCAGTTTAATATAGAAAAGTTTGCATAAAAGGAAGTCAAAAAGGAGTATGTTCCTACAAAGGAACAAGTAGTTGATATATTTACAAAACCTCTTCCCATAGAATAATTTGAATACTTGAGGTAGAAGCTAGGAGAAATTTCTCTCACATCATATCACTAAAAATTAGTGATAGGGCATACATCCAGGGGGAGCTCCATTGTTTATTTATATAACCCTAGACAAGGACAGTGTGATCAAGTCAGGTAACTCTTATTTTACAAATTTCTAATGACTTGATGGTTGTAGAGTTTTGAATCCCATCTTTCTCTTTTTACATTGATGTCAAAGGGGGATAAAAGTAGAGAAAATGCTCAAATCATAGGAGCATGCTGAGTAAACAAGTGTTATATGTCATAGGGGGAGTTGTTGTGTTGATGTATGAATAATCAAGTTGGTAGAGAGTCTCAGTGTTACATCTTGTATGATCATTTAGAGTTTTTCCATCAATGACAAAGGGGGATATTGTTGGAAAAATATTGTCATTAATGTCAAAAGTGTAATAATGAGTAGTGTCAATCATGCAAATGTAAAGGAAACTACAGTCATGGAGGATCTAACTACAGTGTTATATTTATTCATTGACTTGCTATGAAAGGTTACACAATATCTTAAGTGACAACTTATGTCATTAACCTTGTATTGGTGACCAGTCTTGTCGCCTAGGTTGGTAGTGTCTTGGAGGTATGTTGGGATGACATAGTCATTTCAAATAAATTAACTTAACCGTCTCTTTGATCATACTTTTTGGAAATGGTTTGGTGTGAATTGGTTACATCGACATGACTGGTGCCTTTCGGTGGGACTTATCTTGGAGTCCCTTTGACAACTCGATCGATGAGACACTTTTATTTTGGAGCAATAAGGGGAAACATAAACTCATCGAAGTGACAGATATTTTTAAGGGAGTTTCATTGATCTCCTCTCGATCTAGTGATGAGTAAAATCAACTTTGGTGGATTGTCGATGACGTCAGAAGTGTATACGTGGCGGTTGCTCGCTTTCTTGCTAAGAATTCAGTGGGATACATGCGAGACCCATGGGAAAGTGGGGATTGGTGGAAAATATTCCATGATGAATATAACGTCGACAAATGGAAATTGATCATTCTATTATTTTGCATCCTTCTTGAAAAATTGGTATTCAATCAATCGTTGTAATTGACAATGGCGATTTAAGGCATAAACCTAGTCGATTAATAAAAGTAAAGCAACACAGCTAGGGAATTCATTAATGGTGTGAGAAGGCACAAATTTTGGCATGATTTCATATGTGATGGACATAACTATAAATCAAAATCAATCCAATGACAATGAATGGCACAGATTCTCACAATGAACAAGGAATGAGATCGATCCAAGAACGAGTATAATTGAATATAATCTCCTATACAAATCATTAGGTTGGCATCCAACAAGGATTTTTTAAAGCTATTAGATGATGATGATGATTCTAAGACAAAGAAGAACACACAATTTGAATTTGGATTCAATGCATAGGAAAACGGTGAAACGACATACAAATGCTAGAAATAGCCCACCAAAAAAATTGAATTGGTTAAGTTTTGAATTTCAATTAGGGTTATGATGTGATATGTGTTGCTTATTTAATAAGATAGAATTGAATATATATTAGCAGTTCAGAGATATGAACTAGTTGGTAGAGTGATTGAATAGAATACATAGTTAGTAAGTGAAGTGTGTTGCTGTAACAAAGAGTTAAAATATAGAATATATATGAAGTTGTCTACAGTGGTGTGAGAGTGAACAAAGAGAGAAAGTATTATGTACTGAATTGATGCATTATGTTTTTTCACAACCAGTTTATGCATAATTGAATTTGTAAATCTACAGAGGTTGTACCCTCTTTGCACTGAGTTGTATCTCATAATAGGGTGTTGTAGAATCCTTGAAGTTGTAGCTTCTAAACTAGGGAGTTGAAGCTTCCTTAGAGTTGGAGCTCTCAAAATTATAATTAAACTTCATTACTTGTGAGGTTGGATTAGGACGGTAGATCCTAGCAGCGTTACTCATTGTGGCTTTTCCCATTCTGGGTTTTCCACATACATCTAGTGTTATGCATCGTTCATTCATGTGCATGTGACTTCTATATTGGTTTATGTCTTAATCTACAAATTTGAGTTATAAGGTTGAATTTGCAAATAGGCTTTTTGGACTAATTTTTTTAATATCTACTGATTCACACCCCTCTCAGTAGATCATTATGTTCTAATAGAACACTCGTCATTTTTGCATTAATATTTTCCACAAACATGGTGACTAGTTGATTCTTAGGCATGTGACAAGGAAACTTACTAGCTAAACTTCATCATCTTTGGTAAAATGAGGTGACTCCCCTTCTTGTTTAGTGGTGCATAATGTTATGAATGTTACGTCACTTTCAATGTTGAAGGAAAAGTGATTGATGAATTTATCACCTAGTTCACCTCATGTTCTAATCCCTAGAGGAAGATGTGCAAACCAATCTAGGGCTAGCCTCATGAGACTTCGTGGGAATAGTCTCTTCAAATAGGTAGGATCATATGTGATTTCCATACATTTCGTATTAAATTCTCATATATCTTCCACTGGATCTCCTTTCCCTTTGTATTTGGGTAAAGTTAGTGTCGTGAAGTGAGGGGGAAAGGGAAACATGTATATATTTATGTCAAATGGATAGGGGCATAATTTATGCATAGAATAAGTTTATTTTTGGTCCCCAATTGCATGTTTGTCATTTTTTGTTGTATGGATTGTATTTTTTGCATCAAAATGTCTACAAGAGATGGTGTTGTGTTGGTTTGATTTTGTTTTATGATGTTGGTGTTGAGTTCATATGTTAAATTCAGGTTTCGATTGGAATTTTGTGGCATGGGACCTTAATTACCTTGTTGATATTGATGTGTAAATGTTGCATTGGTTTTGGTTTGGTTTAGAGGGAAAATGGCATTTAGATTGGTCCAAAAGGTCATGTTTTTATTTGGTATGACATTTTGAAATTGTGGTTTTGGCCATTGATTTGTGTTTTGGAAAGATGGTGTGGGCCCTTGTTTGTGTTGGGGATACGGATTTGGTTTTGTCATCAAGATATGCATCTAAGACAATAATTCCTTAGTGATTTCAATCCAAAATAACAACAAAGACACAACCAACTATGCCGTAAAGAGGAAACAGGAATAGTTGATCCCCGATTGATCCTCTGAGAGAAGTGAATGCAAGCCATAAATAGATTCAATACAAATAGATAACCATGAAAGAAAAACAATTATGACACACAAATATACGTGGGGAAAACCTTTTTAGGTAAAAAACCCCACCTCCAAAACATTCAGCTCATCTGTATTATTCAGTAACTAAATACGGTTACAATACAAATCAAGAGTTATGCTCTTCAGGAGATTACATCTTGTTCATCTGGAGAAAGAATATTGGCAACACAAAAATGGAATCATCGCATAGTTACAATGTCACCCAACTGACATTCTATGTAGATTCCCTTCACCTCCTCTCAAATGACTATCACAGCCAGCCTCATGGCCAACCTAGCCTCTTGGCCTCACAAGTTCACATCATATCAGATCCAAGAGTCAAAGTGTTCACTATTGAATAGTTCGAACACTCTCATCCTCTCTCTGATATTACTCTCTCATCCTCCTTATCTTGAACTACACGCCAGATTATAAATCATCTTGCACCATGTGCATACCTGTTCATCCCATCCCTGCCAGCAACGATCATCCAGGATAATAACTATCCTATCTATAAGAGCCGACCATTCCCTGATAACGTGCATCACTTATATAGCTACATCGAGCCACCCACTCATTAAATTGGGCCCAGATGCGTCCATCAACCTCCATTCAATAATGCAGCCCAAATCGCACCCAAGAAAATAACCATACGGCCAATCAGATCATAAAGATCTTCCATGTGTCGCCAACCCATTCGTTCATAGCTTTTGACAGTTGGTCAAACCGGTTCAACTTGGTCAACCGAGTTTTGATCTCATCTGAGTTCTTACCGCACTATTGCAGAGCTCACCAAAACCTACCGCGGTATGGCAGTGAGCTCACCCAAGCACACCCCATCATCTACCGCGCTACCGCAACCCCAGCCAATCCACCTCACAGTATGGTAGTAAACCATCCATGCTCACACCCTAACTCCATCGTGCTACCGCACTGAGCTCAAACACTTGTTGTGGTATGGTGGTGAGCTCGCTGGAGCTCACACCACCATCTACTGCACTATCACAGCCCAGAACGTTATGCCTCGTGGTATGGCGGTAAGCCATCTGAGCTCCTTTGAGCTCTAGCCCAAGTCACCACCGAGATCAGCCTCACCTTTTTGATTGACCAACTAGATGTTGCCAAAGTGCCATGTTTCACCTTGCCATTTGCCAGCTTCTCTGACATTGAGTCCAACTCGGTCAAAGTTTGCCCCAAGCTCATTCAAGCTCCTACCACACTACCGCAGCCCTGTTGGCATTGCCTTGTGGTATGGCACTAAACACCTATTTGAGATCGCCTTTAGACCCTACCACGCTATCGCTGGGATTGGACTTTCCCATCGCGGTATGGCGGTAACCGCTAACCAGACCGCTGGTGGTCTTACCATGGCCACTACGGTCAGCCAATACACTAGCCATGGTATGGTGGTAACCGCTGGACCTGACCACAGGCGGTCTCACCACGCTACCGCAATGAGAGGAACCACCGCCTGCAGTATGGTGGTAACCACCAAGCCAACTGTAGGCGGCTTTACCACATGCAGTAAGGCGGTAACCACCAGAACAGTCAGACTTAGCCGCCACGTTAAAGGAAAAACCATGAAGGAAAATGCCAAATCTTCAGGGGAAAAACCAAAAAAGTTGAGGCAAAATTTCCCAACAAACTCCCACTTGCCGAAGACTTTCAGGCTTCCTCCAAACATCTAAACAAGGACCAAGACCTCTACAATAACACCAAAATTTTTCCACCATCTCAAGAAACTGCTCCAAACATTGAACACAGGAAAAGGAACAAGCCAAAGTGTATATATAACAGTCTCTGGAACAAAAGAAATTGATCCTCCAGGCAACAAAGGGAACAAATAAGCAAACAACAAGGCACCACGTGAACACCAAAGCGAGAAACACTTCTCCAGAACAAGAAACCAACCAGCTAGAACAACAACCATAAAATGACTGCCCTCCATCCAACTGATCAAACCCACGTGACTGGAAACTAGCACCCACAGCTTGTGCTGAAACATCCAACCACCCATACCGATAGGGATATGGAAAACCAACAACAGACTCATGCCGCCACATAAAACCACCCATCTGAGCAACAAACAAGCACCCTATGTCAACCAATCATAGACCAAACACATCTAGGTACTCCCACTGCAAGGGCACTGTCCAGATGTGTGCAAATAAAACACCATCACAAATGATCTAGGCATACCAAGTCCACCAAACCCTACACAAAGAAAAGTAACCATGTAGTTACAAGGAACATCCACACTGATCTGCAACACTTGCAACCACCTAGTGCAAGAAATGTTTCTCTCAACACCTTCCACCGTTCTTTCAAGGTCCTCCAATTCTGACTAAAGAAAGAAGCACAAGCACCTTCGTGTCATCACCCAAGTGACAACACATGACCACAAATAGTGACCAACCTAGCACCACATACATCTAAATTCAAAAGAACAATTAGGAAGAACAAGACCAGATAAGAGAGAAAATACAAATCAAACCATGTAGCCACTTTCTACACCTACTTCAATATGCCAGTTGTGACAAGAATGATCTTCTTCACATCCCAAAGGGAAAACCTTAACAACATCCAAGAGAACCATGGATGTAAGCACCTCAAAGATGACCAGACTTACCCATATAACCATCTCCTGTCAGTCCTCAAAAGGACAAGGAGATAAACTATGTTGTCCAACCTTTCATTATGAATCCTCTAGAATCTAAACCAAATCAAGATTCATATCCATGAAAGACAAATCATAACACACTTGAAAAGTATAATGGGTAAATACCTTTCAAAGTGACACTACCGAGCAAACCAAGGAGAAAAGAAAACATGCTCATCCAAGATATACAAGTCACCATGACTTACTCAAGAGAATTCTCCTTCAAGGTCTCTGTTGAATTTACATTCAACCAAGGTGCAGGCTTCTCAAAATTTTAGCTGTAACAACAACATTCTCATAAGAATTTCAGCCTCACCTTATTCTCCATGCATCCATGAGCACCAACAACCTGTCATCTCAGCTAACTCCAAACTGCATTGCTGCAATAAACATGAAGTCCTTAAACATATGACCAAGGTAATCAAAGCAAAGAGAAACACCAGACCACTGTCAAAGCTTCAAAAAACTTATCATGACACCATGATCTTCACATCCCCATTAGGAGATACCAAGCATCAAGTGAACTTTCCATGGTCTTCAAGAGCAAAGCAACATGCCAAAACTCTAATGCACAAGCAAGAGTATACCATGACATAAAGAAAACAAACTCTAAACCAACATCACCTGTCAAGAACCACCAACATATCAGCCAAAGACTACCAAGGTCCTTCATGGATCCAAGATGTTGCACACCTTTAGATAGTGAACATGCAGATGCAAATTCTGCAACACCAAAGAAGAACACCAGTCACTGCTAAAGCTCCCACTGCAAAATGACACTGAGCTTTCCAAGCACTATGACTGACCACCCCATCACTATCAAAATCTTACACTAGCCAGTGTATCCGGCTCTCCATGACATTGTGAGTCACATGCTTCAGGTCCCCATAACTGACTATTCAGGTACTCAAATGCCATTCCTCCTCTCATCTCAAAACAACCATGCCAATGCACAAGTGACCACAGACAAGGTTAGCTAATAGATCTGCAACACACAGTCACAACCTCATTGATATAGACAATCCACTTCCGAGTTGTCTCACAACAAACATATAGGTAAGGATAACCCACACCAATGCACAACTTGTGGATGCAACCAAATGAAAAACCTGCAAATCTATCATCGCACTGGAAACGACAAAGCTGAGATAATCAAAGAGAACAACCAAAGAAGACAATCACGACTCAAACACCAAATCAGCAATAAATCTGATATGCCAATCACGTCGACAACCCAAACACCAAATTCTAGAAAACCAACAAGCATACCACAAGAATGCTGAAAGAGAAACTCATACCAACAGTCCCATGCGAAGAAGACATCACACCTCCTCAAACCATGTTGAACTGCACCCATATCATCCCATAACACCCCAAAAGCCAGGTTCTAGAAAGTAGCAGACAACAACTCCACAAAACACAAATTTTCCTTGACCGTGTAAAACCTGCAAAACCACGATGTTTATAAAACACCCATGCATCTCGATCTTCACTTCTCATATCGATGACTCAGGAGTCAACACAGTTAACCAGAACAATGAAAATGCAACATAGAATTTTTAGGAAAATCTACACAAAACCTTTAGAGCCAAACAACATGGATTTGAAACCATGCAAGTGCAAGACATAGGTACACAGGAACAACAGGTCCATTTCAAACCAGTTCCAATGCCATAGTCAGGCACAAGAAAAATGAGAGAGCCAGGCTATCCAAAAGTTGCAGACTACCAAGGTCACTTCATAGCCACCATGCAATCAGGACACTAGAGAAACTGCCTTCAGTGCTAAGTCAAAAACACCCAGCACAAGCACAACTCTCCATAGCTGATCAACAACACAGGCAAGTCCATACGGCCAGGGAGCCCCTCACACAATCACCCAGTATGAACACCATGCTTCACTGCCTCTCAGTCA
This sequence comes from Sequoiadendron giganteum, assembly GCA_007115665.2. NCBI lineage: Eukaryota > Viridiplantae > Streptophyta > Pinopsida > Cupressales > Cupressaceae > Sequoiadendron > Sequoiadendron giganteum. Next base: position 620,271,442 of record CM021108.1, read on the forward strand.
TGAACACATCTCATGCCCTTTGCATTAGGAACTTTGCTGTGAGCTAGGAGCTCCAAACCATGTTGCCACAACATGACCAACTCAATTCATCTCTAGCATCTTTCAAACCTGTGTGTTGAATCAATGAAGCACACACTTCCACTCACCTAAGGATCAATCACCAACCAATTTCTCCAAACTTCCTCAAGCTTGCCAGGCTAAGAAATCTTCACAGGAGAAAACCCAACACTTCAACAAAGACATGCTCTAATACCACTTGTTGGTATCATGAGCAACAAGCTACCAGCTCTGATACCACTTGTTGGGGATACAGATTCGGTTTTGTCATCAAGATATGCATCTAAGACAATAGTGCCTTAGTGATTTCAATCCAAAATAACAACAAAGACACAACCAACTATGCCACATAGCGAAAAAAGGCATAGTTGATCCCCAGTTGATCCTCTGAGAGAAGTGAATCCAAACCATAAATAGATTCAACAGAAATAGATAATCATGAAAGACAAACAATGATGACACACATATATACGTGGGGAAAACCTTTTCAGGTAAAAAATCCCACCTCCAAAACATTTAGCTCATCTGTATTATTCAGTAACTAAATATGGTTACAATACAAATCCAGAGCTATGCTCTTCAAGAGATTACATCTTGTTCATCTGGAGAAAGAATATTGGCAACACAGAAATGGAATCATCACATAGTTACAATGTCACCCAAGTGACATTCTATGTAGATTCCCTTAAGCTCCTGTCAAATAACTGTCACAGCCAGCCTCATGGCCAGCCCAGCCTCTTGGCCTCACAGATTCACATCATATCAGATCCAGGAGTCAAAGTGTTCACTATTGAACAGTTTGAACATTCTTAGCCTCTCTCTGATATTGCTCTCTCATTCTCCTTGTCTCGAACTGCACGCCAGATTATAAAACATCTTGCACCGTGTCCATACCTGTTCAGCCCATCCCTACCAACAACGGTCATCCAGGATAATAACTATCCTACTTGCAAGAGCCGACCATTCCCTGATAACGTGCATTGCTTATACAGCTGCATCGAGCCACCCACTCATTAAATCGAGCCCAGACACGTCCATCAACCTCCATTCGATAATGCAGCCCAAATCACACTCAGGAAAAAAACCATACGACCAATCAGATCATAAAGATCTTCCATGTGTCACCAACCCATTCATTTCCAGCTTCTGATGGTCAGTCAAACTGGTCCAACTTAGTCAACCGAGTTTCGAGATCACCCGAGTTCTTACTATGCTACCACAGAGCTCACAAAATTTGATGTGGTATGGTGGTGAGCTCACCCGAGCTCACCCCACCATCTACTATGCTACCCTAGCCCCAACCCATCCACCTCACGGTATGGTGGTAAGCCATCTAGGCTCACACCCTGACTCCATCGTGCTACCGCACTGAGCTCAAACACCTGTCGTGGTATGGCGGTGAGCTCGCCCAACCTCACACTGCCATCTACCACACTACCGCAGCCCAAACTGTTATGCCTCACGTTATGGTGGTAAGCCATCCGAGCTCCTTCAAGCTTTGGCCCAAGTCACCACCGAGCTCAACCTCACCTTTGTCATCGACCAATGAGATGTTGCCAAACTGCCACATGTCGCCCTACCATTTGCCATCTTCTCTGACACTGAGTCCAACTTGGTCAAAGTCTACCCCGAGCTCATCTGAGCTCCTACTGTGCTACCACAACCCTGTTGGCCTTGCCTCACGGTATGGTAAATGCCTATTCGAGCTTGCCTTCAGACCCTACCACACTACCACTGGGCTTGGACTTGCCCATCGCGATATGGCGGTAACCACCAACCACACCACTTGCAGTCTTACCATGACCACCGCGGCCAGCCAATACACTGGCCACGGTATGGCGATAACTACCGGACCTGACCACAGGCAGTCTCACCGCACTACCACGGTGAGAGGAACCACTGCTTGCGGTATGGCAATAACCGCTAGCCAGGCTGTTGGCGATCTTACTGCGGCCACCGCGGTCAACCAAAACACTGCCTGCGGTATGGCGCTAACTGTTTGACCCAACCGCAGGCCGTCTCACCGTGCTACCACGGTGAGTGGAACCACCACCTACGGTATGGCGGTAACCACCAAGCCAATTGTAGGCGGCCTTACCACGTTACCACGATGAGTGAACTCACCATGCACGGTAAAGTGGTAACCGCTAGAATAGTCAGACTTAGCCACCGTGGTAAAGGCAGAACCATGAAGGAAAACACCAAATCTTCTGGGGAAAAACCAGAAACGTTGAGGCATAATTTCCCAACAGTTTGATGTTTTGGTATGATGGGGTAGGTCCTTGAAATTATGGGGTAGTTCCGTGATTAGAATTTGAAAATGTAGGTCCTTGATTGGTATTTAAGAATGTAGGCCCTTGATTGGTGTTTTGGTTTGGTGCTCTTCATGGGACAATGTGTATTCTCCTAGATTTGTTTGGTTGATTTTGATTTGATGGGGGTGTGCTTTGGAATTGGAAAGAGGGACCTTGATTTCTATTTTGAACTGTAGGCATGGGACCTGGGTTTGTATTTTGAAGTAAAGGTGTGGGACCTTGGTTCATATATTGAAATATAGGTGTGGGACCTTGAGATGTGGGACCTTGGTTGGTATTTTGAAAAACAGGATTTGTGAAGGTCTTACCCATGGAATTTGATGAGCTACCAAATATAAAGTTTTTTCCTTGTGTTTCTACATGAGTTACCTTGTTTCCAAATGTGGAGATACTAGGGATATGTGTGGTAATGGTTTCCATGTGTGTTGTTGTCCCAAGTGGTATAGTAAACATTTTTTATGAAGATGGCATCCCTAATGCGAATGGATTTTGAGTGTCTCCTTCCATAATTGTGGAGATATCAAATCCTTGAGGAAGTTTAGCACCCTTTTTGGCTAGTTCATAAAATTATCTATTAGGATCGACACTAACGAGCTCATTAACCATGCATAAAAACCTTGGATCTTGGTAAGCTCTTTTAATCTCTTCAGGAGTCATCTTCTTGTTGAATTCCTCTAGACTTAGATTGTCCAATGTGTTGGTTGAATCTCTTTATGGTGTAGATTGATTTGAATTTGATCCAAATTTTATGTCATGATGTGGACTAGAAAAGGGGTCATTTGAGGAATCCATGTCCTTTCTTTTAGTTCATTACCTTGTTTCAACCATGTAAGACTTTCAAGTTTGGAAGGCAAGGTGATACTATGTTTTTGTTATTTTTGGGGTATAAGGATACAAGGTGATCATGCAAGGGTAATGACCTTAAGATAAAAGGATGTGATTAAATGAATCTAAATGAAGCTAAAGGATGTCAAATGGTACCAAAGGGAGACTAATCTATGGTCAAAGATAATGATAATTGAGGCTAGATGGTACTAAATCAATGATCAAAGGTTCTGGTGCAACTAAGTCTAAAATGAGAATAAGCTATATTTTTTTTGTTTTTGGGATATAAGGATGCAAAGTGAAGAGGCAATCTAAATCTAAGATTAAGGAATGATAGGATGATAGGGATGCTATGGTTAAAGGGTGTGATTTGAAGCTAAATGAGACTAGCAAGATGACACTAAGGATATGAACCTTAAGATTTAAGAAAAAGGATGATACTCAAGCTATTGTAGGTCCAAGAAAACGAACCCAAATTTCATTGACCTTTGTGATGACCAAGATGATGGATTTGACAAGGTGAGACTCAAATTGTGACCAAGATGAGAATGAAAAATGTTGATAAATTAAAAGATGAAGGTCAATGGAAATTTGGATAGGTAACCATGGACTTTCCAAAGGATTGATAGGTCCCCTATGTCTAAAATCTAAAAGGTATGTGAAACCTAACATCTAAGACTAATTATGCAAGGAAAAGGATGAGGAGGGAAACCTAGAATGTAATGCAATCCTAAATGAAAGTGATGGAATGGAATGGTAAAACCTTGCAAGTATTTGGTCTAGAAGTCAAGATCACTATCAAAATGATTTGATTCATTTTTGGACAAAGATTTTATGAATTTCTGATAATCAGGAAATTACAACAATTTTTTCTTAGATGCATCATTTTAGTTGTGGGTTTCTGATGATTAGATGCAGTTCACTATAGTAGTTGTGACTCTATTTTAAGCACTTGCATGCCTATTTTGATCAATTTCCATTCACAGAGTGTTTGTTTTGCAAATTGATGGTAGTCTGATGGATTTTTGACTGGTTTTGATGAGATTTTGTGAGATGAAATTTGGAAAACACAAAAAAGGTCAAAAGACACTTGTTTGGTCTAATTTTGAGTGTGAAAATGTTTTATTTAAATTTGAATAAAGACACTCATAGATAATGCACAACATAGGTTGGAAAGGATACTACTTGTTCAATCCCTACTTGGATTGCTCCAAATACTTAAACAAAGTGGACAACTAGAGACTTTGGTGGTGCTAGCTGCCCCTTACATGACATGGGCGCACCAAAATATCTTACCCCCTAAGATCCAAAAAACCTTGGGGGATTCCTTATCTCTACAATGAATGGTGGAATGTAGGGCAACTTTAGAACGATCGTTCCTATGCCAACACGTAAATGGGTTTTGGGCTTCTGGAATAAGTGGTTCTTAGTCAAATACTTGGGGACATGGCACCTTGTGAGCATCAAGCAAACCACTTAAGGCTCTAAACACTCATAATAGGGGCTCTTATATGTTTTATGATAGTACCTCGATCTAAATGACACTGTATGACTAAGGCCTACATACCATGAGGACTTGACAGTTTAGTCTTATCCATTTATATACCGACCTAAGTGAAAATACAATTGGAGTCACCTTTGATTTCTCCTTACGGATGTGTCTCTTAAGAAATCCCCTCTAAAGGTAGACAAAAATGAGAAAAGTATGTTGTTTTTGATCTCCAGATTGTAGGAAGTGCAAGGAGAGAGCATACTCAATGCCTTTTTCTCACACTCGCATGGGGTTCATTTTAAATAAAAATTGAAATGTATGGGTGATTATACAAGTTCCAAATGGATGCTTTTGATTCTCAATATTTTCAAACAACATGAGAGAAGAGCATACACATCAAATGGCTAAATGCAAAACACAAGACATGACAAACACACGTTAATTTTAACCTTTCTTATGATGACAAACAAAAACTTGTGTTATTTCTAAACTGATGATGTGTGATGCAAGTTCATTTTAGATCCCATGAGTGAAATATGCATTTTTTAATTCATTTTAACTTTTTATGAATGAAAATGCATGTTCGTTTTAACCCTATGAGTATAATGAAAATTTGTAGCTATTGTAAGCAAACAAAAAAAAATGAAAACTTAAATGAAGAAAGGATGAGCTCAATTGTTTCTAAAGAAACATTTTGTAAAATCCTTAAAAACAATGGCAGATGCTGAAAAGAGATGATTAGCACACCAAAAACCCTATTCTAATGAAAACCCAAAAGGAAAATTCAAACAAAACTGAAAAATAGAACAAATTATACCTTGATAGATGTATGCGTCGTTAGGGTTCACAGTTGTGACACTATACTACATCCCACTCTAGATAAATTGCATCATTTCAGTTGTGTCTCAAGAGCTTGTAGTTACGTTGCAATTTCAAATTTGAAACTCCTGCCTTTAGATGTGTCATTATGCGTCATAGTTGTGTTGTTATTTCAAATCTTGAATTCCCGCCTTCAAATGCGTCACTTCTTTTGGAAGTTGCATTATTTTCCTTTAGTTGCATCGCTATATGTCTCAATTGTGGCTCATGGATCTATTACATGGAAAAAACAAAAAGAAACATGGGTTTTCTTGTAGAAATTTTTACTTTCATGTCGGGTTCACCAATGTAATATTAGAAAAATTAAGTAGCATAGATTAAGTGACAACCACAACACTATCTAAGCTAGAAATCTGATCTAAAAAAAGAAGAATAATCAAGCAAAAGGGATAAAATAAAATCAATCAAATATAAAACTCCCCAATGTTTTCATTTGAATAACCTCCTTTTTCTCTCCTTAGATAGCCTTTGCAAGTTGACCTCAGATCGTTCTAAGTGTGTGCAAATACATGCAAACAATAAGCATGAAAGTTGGAGATAAGTGGTTGTTAAATCAAAAATTAAGGAAAAGGGCTTCTTTTATAGACAACCATTTGAACGAATGAACGAGATTGAGCTTCTAGTGAAACATAGAGAAATAGGGTTTTATCAAAGTGAATGGATCAAGACGATAAACCACTAGTTTTCACTATGAACCATTCAATTATGAAGGCCAAAATGCCAAAATAATAATAAAAAACTAACCCTAATTGTTATAGCAACAATTAGGAAAGTTTTTAGAGCTCAAAATGGTGTGTACCTTGTTGCAAGAAGCCTATTTTTAGGGCACAAAGGAATCATTCGCCTTTAGTGGTGAATGGGTCCTTGTTAGGGTTCCTAAAATTGAGATCTAGGTTATTTTCCTTGATTTCTACACTCTCGGATCCTCAGTTATCAACTCTCAAGAACTTGTAATAAATTATCTAGCTTCAATTCTTTGTTCTTGCACTATAAAGGTCAACTTTACAACTTGACAATTTTGACAATCTTTCTCTAAACTTCTTCTTCACTTGATCTTCAACTTGTAAATCTGCAAACACACACTCAAGAGGAGAATTTTTTTTTGATTTTTAGTGAATAGGGGTTTTCCTAAGTCAAACCCCTTGTAGGTGATTAAACCAAATGATGAAATAATGTAATTGAAGCATGAAACATGAAATATGTAAGTGATGATACCTTGGAAGTTGTCTTGGAGTGTAAATATACAATCTAACTTGTAGTGGCCATGAAGAATGTAGATCTTGATCTCAAATAAGATGTGAAACAATGCTTGCAAGTAGATCTTCATTGCTACATCCACTATCTTAGCTCAACAATATGTAGGAATGCACTATGACTTTGTCATGATCTAATGATCTTGAATTGTTGCAATAAACTCTTGATAATCTACCTTGAAATGCCCTTGAAAATTCTCTTGAAGTGATCTAATGCTTGAAAAATTGAATGCTTAGAACTCTTGTAAACTTACTAGGAGAAACAATGTGAATTAACCCCATATTTATACTAAATCTAGAGATTAACCTTTAAATTCAAATAATTCAAGCCAACACCAGATCTGTAAATGAATATTATTAAAATCTCGCTAGAATCAAATTCAAAAAGGGTGTCCTCATTAAGGAAGGACCCATTCGTCACCTAGGGTGAATGGGTCCTGGCACAATTTTCCAAGACCTTGCATTTAGGGGTTGAAATAACATTAGAAACCCATGTCGAATGTGAAAAGAAAGGGGGGTCCTATAGAGGGAGGACCCATTCACCACCTAGGGTGAATGGGTCCTAACACCAATTTATAGGACCTTTATTTTTCCCAATTAAATGTTTTACAATTTGAATTATGGGTGTTGGGATGGATTCTCAGAAGGTTTCACAAATAAGGCTTAAATTTGAAATAAAGGGGCTAATTAAATAATTAACCACAATTAATTAAGAGGACCCTAGATAAGTGTGAAAGTGTTTTTAGAACACTTTACAACACCATAAATAAGGTACAAGAAAAGTATATTTTATTAAAAAGGGGCCCAAGATCAATGTGAATGTGTTACAACACATTACAACACTAAACCTAGGTAATATTAGGTTAATTCAGTGAAATATTTCTAAATCAAGTAAGGAAAAAGGATAATTTTTCCGTTACTACATTTTTCCCCCACTTTAGTGAGAGGATGACCCTATGTCAAAATCACAGTAAAGTAGACATTCATGACACTTAAGTATGCAACAATAACAAAGATACATAATCATACCCTATCAAAGGCCAAGAAAAATAAAGAAAAACAAAAGGATCAAGAACAACCATTCCAACGTGATATGGAATGGGGTTGTTTGTTCGTAACATACACTACTCACTTTTGGGTAATGGAACCTCAGTCTGTCCACTAGGTGAGTTATCCCAAAATATGTATATTCTCACTTTGGGGTAGTGGAACCTCAATCTGTCCACTAGGTGAGTTTTCCCAACGAGGTGGAAAATGAGATAATCATATTAGCCTCATACGATACCAAATTTATCCTCTTGACAACTTTGATAAGGCACCACAATGTAATGCTTTTTGTAAATGGTTTTCTAATGTCATCTATGTAAGTTTTTGTTAAAAGGGGATTCTGCTTTGTTCATGTAAGGTCTTCTTCTTATGGAACATTGTGCCTAATGTCTCCAAGAGAGGACATGTCAAGGATATCAGATTGCCACTTATTTTATGCCTTGTTCGCATCATGCCATGAAGGGAGATCATATGCTTAGAAATATTTCACTCTTGGAGGACATCAAACCCAATGACGCCACCAAGAAAGGGACACATCACAAGAAAAAATAAAATCACACTATGAAATATGCCGAAAGATGTCATCGATGTATGCCCCCACTTTAAAGTGGTTGCTACACCATTGCTATGAGAAATTTCTTTAATTGAGCAAATGTTTTTTTTCTAAGACATGAGAGTTTTCCTCGAAAAACCCTATGTCAAGTCATATGTTTTAAAATAAGTTGCATCATGAAATAGGAAGGAAGGGGGTCCCCCACAAATACATAAGGGATCTATGGATTTAGGGTCAGTATGTCTTGCTACAATTTTTTCATAGAGAAGAAGACTATCATCATTCCCCAAATACTCATAGAATTGGAAGAATGACACAAAGAGAGAGAAAACAAAGAAAAATTCTTTCGGGTCAACATGGAAGAGACCTGAATGTCTTGACACCTTGTGTCATCCCCAAAAGGAAAACAAAAGACAAATGAAAAAGATAAATGGAAAATATTTTGGGTCAACATGGAAGAGACCTAAATGTCTTGATGCCTTGTGTCATCACCAAAAGGAAAACACAAGGAAAATTAAAAATGATTACGACATATAGAAGAATAAAGATACATATAGAGGAATGCAAAAAAAAAAAAGATACATCAAACGAAACAACACAGGGGATCACATTACAAACATGCAATCACATAAAGAGAACATGAAAATTTCAAAAGCACTAGAAAGGTACATGTGATTCAACCTAAATCAGGTCATCTACATCCCAATATCGGTCAATATAAATGGAAGGTGGCCAACTAGCCAAGGGGACAAGAGCAAGTTCCAAACTAGGGGAAGCACCAGGTTCAACACTCTTTTTAGGATATTTTTCATTTAAGCTCATAGAAGAAGAAAACAATGTATTTAATTCATCATGAACTTCTTCATCAATCTTTACAATTTCAATGTCATCATCTAGATTTATCACAACATGAATTCGAAGGATAATTTCCATGGAAGGTTCTTGTTTATGTTGCGGTGAGGGTATAGAATCATCATGCATTATTTTAGGTAGGTTTGGATTTTTATTTTCTATGTTGTTCTTGTCTTCCTAATATTTTGATCTACAAGTAATAGCACGTTGTCTACACCTACACTCTCTAGAAATTTGATTTTGTTTCAATTTTTTGTCAATTTTTGTTTGTGTAAGAGTGGGTTTGTCAATCATAGGTGTCTTCTCTTCCTTGGGAGGAATAGAAGAAACAACAGGAGGTTGTTCAACCGCTTTCTCTTTAACTTTGTAAACTTGTTTGACTCTAGGAGGGCCAATGGGATTTTTTATGTTATCTTGTGGTATTTTGTAGAAAATGTTAGGATATTTTTCTATTGGTTGTTCTTGTATGTTCAGAAGGGATTTTGGTTCGATCATTGCTTTGTCAAGGATAGGTATTTCATTTATAGGTTGAGGCATGTTTCTAAGGGATAATTCTACTATTTTCTTTGCCTTCAAATTTTGATATATGATAAGAAAAATAAATACTCACGAGGCTTGATAGGTTCCATAGGCTCAGACCAAAAGAAATCTAATGAAAAATTCCCTCGGGCTGATGTAGGATTAAAACTACTATGATGCATAGTAAATATATCATTGCCAAATGGAAAATTTATACATTTATGCACAACTAAAGGGATTCAACATTCATGGAGTGAAGCCATGGATAGCCTATCTTCACATGAAATTGGTCTGATTGTGGGATGATGGAAAATGATACATTTAGTGTCTTCGGTCCAACCTTTAAAGGGAGATCTATCAAGCCTATCATAGGGAAAGCAATCCCATTATGCATCTTGATTCATGATTTCGGTTTGTCATATGTTTCTTGATATAATTATGCACATATAAGAATTCTTCAGTGATCACATTCTCTCCACAGATGAGATCAATCAATATCCCATTAGTGGGATTATCATTGATTCAACCAGCTATGTAAAGAGGACCATGAGGTGTACACTTAAGCATGTCATTTTGGGAGAAAGCAATGTCAAGAGGCTTTTTATTTGAGACCTTACAAGGTCTAGGTTTGATAAAGGCTACCATTTCATTAGGTTGTTATTCATTTATGTTTTCATCACCTGTGTCAACATTCATCACTTCATTCTTCATTTCTCTATGTTTGACAAATGAAATATTGTGCTTAGGCATGGGATTTGTATATATTTACAAATTTTGATTAGGAGGAGCTATAGACTTATTACCTTGATCATTCACACCTTTGATTTGAAGTTGATTATTGTCAATAAGGTCTTGCCCAAGATGTTTAATATTCTTACAATATTTTGTACCATGTCTATTTTGTTGATGGTAATGACAATAAGCATTTTTTTGAAGGCCTCTAGGAAATGGTATATTAAGGTTATGTTCTCAAATAGGAGGTAGTGTAAGCATGTTCTTGTCAATAAGTTGTAACATGATATTATGAAGCGTATCGAGTAAAGGAGTGAAATATCTCCCCCTTTCCCCGAAAGGAGTTTTTGTCTTGATAGAAGCCACTTGATTATTAGTTTGTTGACTTTTTTGAGTGGAATTTAGTTGTAAAAATCCCTTATTCTACTTCTCGAAAGTTTGATAGCTATTTTGAGTTGTAGATTTGGATTTTTTGGTACGACTAGGGGGATTTTCCACATCACAATTGTAAGTCAAATTTTGATAATCAAAAAGGGTTGTACATAATTGTGTGAAGGATGGAAATTTCAACATTTCAATTTTTCTTTGGATTTTATCTTGTAAGTTGGCAATAAACATTCATTGAAGATCGACATAAAACATTCATTAAGGAATCTTAATGTTTACTTGTGAATAAAGTGTTTGGTATCTTTCTATGAAATTTGTCACTTTATCATCCTCTTTTTGTTTGCATGTCATTAAATAAGAAAGGTTCATCTTGGGACCCATGTGAATATGAAAGTGGTTCTAAAAGGAATGAATTAGCTCATTGAATGAACCAATTGAATTGTTTAGCAAAGAAAAGAACCACTCTAAAGCAGTATCCTTTAAGGACCTAGGGAATAGCTTAGCCAAAAGTTTATCCTCAAAGATGAAATCACTACACAAGGTTGTGAAAGTGGAAACATGGTTTATAGGATCTCATTTTCCACCATATTTCTCAAATCGAGGGACTTATATACCTTGTGGAATTTATGATCTTAATATGTCCAAAGATAGTGGATTGGATTTAATGTATTGCAAAGGTTGATTGTTGTTGTTTTGTTGTAAAGTTGCAACTTGTTGAGGGGATGTCGTGATTTGAAAAATTGATTTAAGGGGAGGGTCATTTTGATTGTTAGGTTGAGGGGAATAAGGTGGAGTGGTGTATAATGTAGATGGATAGTGAATTGTAGGTTGGTGAAGGTGGATTGTTGAGGAGCTATTGTGTTCAAATGGACAAGGATAGAAGTATTTCCTATAGGAATACCTATTAAAGTGTACATAGTGCTAGTAGGTATGATTGTTGTGGTTGGTTGAGTATTTGTGGTAGGTTGAAAGATTGTTGTGGGTTGAAAGATTTTTGTGGGTTTTGTACTAATGTATTTAGGAATGGACAATGGTATCATGGAGGATGGAATTGGAATTCCACCTTAGCTTTGAGTAGACCCCAAAGTTTGAGTGGAACTCAGGATGGTAGGGAAAGTGTTGGTAACATTAATCACATTGGTTGCAGGAGGCGAAGTCATGGGAAATGAAGTATGTAAACTATGAGCCATGGAGGGTTGATTATTAGCACTATCAAAAAGAGAGCTAGAAAATCCAAGATCCATGGTGAGTGAGATATAACGAGATGACATGAGCCTCAAAATTCATCTTACAATAGTATTCCTAATAGGAAACCATGTTGTAAAGCTCGTACAAGTTTTACAACCCTAGTGTACAAACACTAAAATAGAAAAGGGGCAATGCAATAACCTAGAATTAAATATAATTTTTAGATTCTAAGTAATGCAATTTACTGATTACATAATGCAATAAACTAAAATATTAAATGTTGTAAATGCAAATTTTGATTCTTGACAATGCACTAAAATGAAGCAATTTAAGCTAAATGCAACAAATTTGATGAAACAACAAATCAAAAGACTGAAATAGCAAAGTAACAACAACAAACAAAATCCTAACACTGAGATTTAAATTTCTAGAAAATGTAGATCAGTAGCTAACATGTCTCATTTTCTAGTAAGGGCGAATGGGTCTTGGTTAGGTAATTTTGAGAACTTTTGTTGATTTAGAGTGATTTTTAATGTTTTTGTAGATGCTAGAAGGTTCAAGTTTGACCTGATTAGGGACGCATTCACCAGTAAAGGTGAATGGGTCTTGGTTAGGTATTTTTAAACTGGTTTTGAATTATTTTCAAGCTTTCAATAATGTCTTTCAGTTCCAAGTCTGAGGCAGTAAGTTTCAGTTTCAAATTTTCCATAAATGCAATGTGAAAATGCGACGAAATAATGTATGTAAAGACCTAGGTTGGAATACAATTTTATTTTTATTTTCAAATGCAATTTTATGAGATATAAATGATATGCATAATGAATGACTTATTTTTGCATTTTTTAGATTTAGAGAGTGCAAAACAATGCAAATCTAAACCCTAAATGAGGTGCAATTTTTAAATGCAAAACAAGAAACCCTAAATGAGAGCTAATTCAATACAAATATAAATGAAAATGAGTGCAAGATCTTACCTAGGATGCAATAAAATATTTCAAAATAAAAAAAATTGTAATATTCAATAGGTCGGGTTCACCAAAATGAAACATAAAGAAATAGGGTTTTATCAAAGTGAATGGATCAAGATGATAAACCACTAATTTTCACTATGAAACATTCAATTATGAAGGAAAAAATGACAAAATAACAATAAAAAACTAACCCTAACTATTATAGCATCTATGAGGGAAGTTTTTAGAGCTCAAAATGATGTGTACCTTACTGCATGAAGCTAGTTTTTAGGGCACAAAGGACTCATCCGCCTTTAGTGGTGAATGGGTCCTTGTTATGGTTCCTAAAGCTGAGATTTGGGTTATTTTCCTTGATGTTTGCACTCTCGGATCCTTGGTTTTCAGCTCTCGAAAACCTATAATAATTTTTTTAGCTTCAACTCTTTATTCTTGCACTATAAAGGTCAACTTTGCAACTTGAAAATTTTGACAATCTTTCTCTAAACTTCTTCTCCACTTGATCTTCAACCTATAAATCTGTAAACACACACTCAAGAGGAGAAAAATTTGTTGATTATTAGTGAATATGGGTTTTCCTATATCAAACCCCTTGTAGCTAATTAAACCAAATGATGAAATAATGTAATTGAAGTATGAAGCATGAAATATGTAATTGATGATACCTTGGAAGTTGTCTTGGAGTGTAAATCTGCAATCTAACATGTAGTGGCCATGAAGAATGTAGATTTTGATCTCAAATAAGATGTGTAACAATGCTTGTAAGTAAATCTTCAATGCTACATCCACTATCTTAGCTCAACATGTAGGAATACACTGTGTCTTTGTCATGATGAAATGATCTTGAATTTCTACAATAAACTCTTAATAATCTACCTTGAAATGCCCTTGAAAATGCTCTTGAAGTACTATAATGCTTGAAAACTCAAATGCTTAGATCACTTGTAAAATTTCTAGGAGAAACAATGTGAATTAACCCCAAATTCAAATAATTGAAGCCAACACCATATCTCAGAATGAATATTATTAAAATCCTACTAGAACAAAATTCAAAAAGGGGGTCTTCATTAAGGGAGGACCCATTCGCCACCTAGGGTGAATGGGTCCTAGCACCAATTTCTAGGATGTTGATTTCTCCCAGTTAAATATTTTAGAATTTGAATTATGGGTGTTAGGATGGATCCTTAAAAGGTGTCACAAATAAGGCTTAAATTTGAATTAAAGGGGCTAATTAACTCTAATTAACCACAATTAATTAAGAGGACCCTAGATAAGTGTGAAAGTGTGTTACAACAATTTACAACACCATAAATATGGTACAAGTTAAGTACATTTTATTGAAAAGAGGCCCAAGATCAATGTTAATGTGTCACAACACATTACAACACTAAACCTAGGGAACGTTAGGTTAATTCAATGACAATTATTTCTAAACCGAGTAAGGAAAAGGGATACTTTTTCTATTACAATTGATGGTTGAGTGATCCGGTGGATATTTTCAGTAAAAATTGAAGTGTCTTCATGCACATCGTCGAGTTCGTTTGTTGTTTGTTTGAACAAAATGGGTAAATGGAAGGATTCGAACCCTTGTCAACCCACTCTCGAAATGTCCGCTGAGCCGTTGCACCAAACTATCAGTTCTTTACTATATTTGGAGGCGGATTTCCTTTGTTGAATGTTCGGTGTGATAGAAGAAACAAAAGGTGGTTGGTGGAGTTGGAACCCCCGACCAACCTTTCACTAAAATTAAGACTTGCTAATGAGCCACCGATGGCTATTAAACTATATTGAGGGTCTATTTCATTTTGTTTATTTGACAAGCCCGAATTCTTAACAAATAAACCATTATATGGTTAATTTTAAACCTTTTTAGGTGTATTGGAGCCAAATTAAGCTCTAAGGGTGTTAGGCCCAAATTGTGAAAAGGGTGTATTGTTAAGAGGGAACTATGGTGGTTAAGCCTTTTTAGGCTAATTTCATGTATAAAAGAAGGGGGAATGTAGCTCTTAGGAGTTCAGTGAATGCAGGTGACATAGTGGAGAACAGGTGATCCGAAAGAAGGGAACTTGTGGAGATTTTTTTTTTTGAGCCATTTTCGTACGACGGAGTATTGTTATGCTGCTGAAGTGCTTGAAGAGATGGTATTGGTGCATTTGTAATCTTTTTTGGAGATTAATCGAATCGGTCTCACTCTATTGGAGCGGACCCGAAGACGTAGTCATGTTTGTGACGAACTTCGTAATCAAACTCTGTTTGCATCTCTTTCTCTATTCTTCTCTCATATTCTGTTGGCATCTCTTTGTTATTTCCTGTTACCTTAATTATTTCTATGAGTTAATTTTGTTCCGATTAACTTGGATAAATCTTTGTAAAAGTTAAGCATTCAATTCTACAATTTAGTCTAGATCCGTTTACAGATCATTGAGGATACATGCAACACATAGTAGTGGGCTAGGGATGACTATTACATGGATGGTTGATATTGAAATGAGACCAAAGGTAATCATTGATCGAGATTCAAAAATGAGAGTGGAGGGAGATAATGGAGAAATTAAAAATTAAAATCAATTAATTCATGAGAAAAGAATCTTTGACCAAGTGGAGAATAAATAATTTATTTATGGAAAAATAAAGTGGACATTTAATTAAAATGATTTTATGCAACCAATTTAATTAAATAGGAGGAAATAGAGAAATAGAATTAAAGAATTAATTTAGATTAATTATTCAATAGGGGAGATATGACAAGAGATAATTAAATAATTTTGACAATTATTTAACTGTAGAAGAAATAAAAGATGGAAGATAAATAATTAAATAAATAATAATTTATTTAATTATTAAAGAAAGGAATGTTAGTGACACAGTTACATTTATTTAATTGATCATAGTAGAATAAAGGTCAAGAGATGAATTAATTAAATAATTAAAATTATTTAATTACATAGGGAAAAAGACCAAGAAAAATGACGCTCGTAGACCAAAACATTTTTCAGTTTCTATAGTAGGGAAATAACCATACCCACTAACCCTCAACCTTTCCAATACTACAAAATATTGAAAGGAAGACATAAGTGTTTCCACCATTTCCCAATCAATGATGTAGCATCCATATCACCTTCTTAGATCAATCCATCCATAATACTTCCACTTCACACCCCGTCCTCAACATCAAGATCAAAGTTACTGATAATGGATATGGAGAATATGAAATACAAAATTCCTTTTATGTAGGACAACTTCCTCTCACACCACAATCCAATGGTCAAACCAAGGTGTTCAAAATGAAACTTAAGGAAACTTTCAAAAGTTATAATAAATGGGGACTATTAGATAAAGATGATCTTAGTTAAGACATCTCATCATGGCTATACAAAGAAGACCAAGAGCAATCACTCCCTCCTCTTGAAATTGACAGATATCCAAAAGGACATGACTTATGTAAGAACATGGGTTATAAAGCGAAAGGATTGGGGCACATGAAAAAAGAATAATAGAGACAATTAAAATAAAAGGATACAAGAAGCACCATGGACTTGGATATAAACCAACTGAAATGATACCTAAAGAACCTAAGTGTGCTCACAATAAAAGTGGTAAGAACTTAACTGATTTTGTAAGCCCTTAGGAGGGGCCTACTGAGGAACCTTTCGAACTTATTTCCCAAATATTTGGCCATAAATATATCTACACTATCACACCATCCATTGATATATCACTCATATATATCCTAAACTTATTGTCTGGGATCAACAAGGACCTCCCATTCTTGATACCTTTCAAAATGATAAAGCAATTGTTGAACTTATAGGGGTTTGAGAAAACATACCTATGGGAGATCATAAAAAGGAATTTCAAATAAAATTACATAATGATTCCTATTTCAAAGAACAAATCATGTGCCTTAGTCATGAAAATAAAAAAAGGCAAAAATAAAAAGGAACAACCCCTTAGTGAAAACCTCAATGAGGCACTTTTGGATCATGAGAAAGTAAAAATAAAAGACATATCTTCTAGTCAAAACCTATCTGAGGTACTACAAGATGAGGCACCTAATTTTATTTCCTACTATCAAGAGACATACATAGTGCTAACATAAGCTACTAATGCCATCAATTTGGGAACCAAAAAAGAACCAAAAATAACCTTCATAGCTGCAACATTAGAAGATGAGATTAATACAAATTTATCAGATTTCCTCAAATGAAGGTCTATTAATTTTTATTGGACCTATGTAGATATGCCAAGACTGGATCCATCTCTTACGGTACATCATCTAGTAGTATATCTTGATGCAAAACCAGTAAAGCAAAAACTCAGAAAGATGCATCCACAAATAGTTCTCTTGGTAAAAGAAGAATAGAATATTTTTTTCAGAAGTTGTCTTATCCAACCAATTGATTATCTTGAATGGGTCTCCAATATAGTACCAGTCTCCAAGCCCACTAGGGTCATAAGAATCTTCATTGACTATCAAGATCTCAATAAGGCATTCCCAAAGGATAAGTTCCTACTACCAAATATTGACATTATTGTAGACCTCACAATAGGACATGAAATGCTATCACTCATGGATGGTTTTTTCAGCTATAACCAAATATAAATAGAAGAAAGAGATCAACATAAAAAAACCTTCATCTCGCTATGGGGTAAATTTTGGTATCAAGTAACTCCTTTTGGTCTTAAATTATAGGGGCCACATATCAGAGAGCCATGACAACAATTTTTCATTATATATTGCATGATATTATGAAAGATTATTTGGATGACCTTTTGGGAAAATAAAAATCAAGGGATGAAAATATAGAGGTATTAGATAAGATCTTTTATCGACTAGAAAAATATCAATTATACCTAAATCCAAAGAAATACATATTTGGCGTAACATCAAGAAAACTCTTGGGGTTCATTATATCACGAAGAGGAATAGAAGTTGATCCAACCAAGGTTAAATCAATAATGGATATGCCTCAATCAAACAATATACACAAATTATTAAGCTTTCAAGGGAAACTCCAAGAAATTAGAAGATTCATTGCACAACTTGTTGATAAATTTCAAACATTTTCACATCTTCTACACAAAAATATCAACTTTAAATGGGATAACAATTGTCAATGGGCACTTCTACAACTCAAACATTACCTTGATTTTCGTCCTATTCTTATTCACTAATTAAGAAAAACCACTTCTATTGTACATATCAACTACCAATGTGGCATTGGGCACATTATTGGCACAACATGATGACAAGGGAAAAGAATGAGCTATCTACTACGTATCTCAAACTTTGGTAGGATGTGAGTTGAGCTAGACCCCAATTGAATGAGCATGGATTGTAGTGGTATTTTATGCTAAGAAATTGTGACACTACATGCTCAAACACAAGACACAACTCATTTACAAAGCTAATCTATTAAAATATTTACTCTCAAAACCTACTCTAGTAGGTTGCATGGAAAAATGGATCATGATTCTCAATGAATTCAACATCGATTATGTAGACCAAAAATCCATAAAATGATAATTAGTTGCTAACTATCTTGCATAGGCACCTCTACTATATAATCATCTCCTATTGGTAGAATTTATAGATGAAGGTATTCTAGCTATAAAATAAGGAACATGGTGGAACCTATACTTTGATAGAGCATTCACTCAGTATGGCTCAAGAGTAGGGATCCTATTTGTTACTCCTCAAAGTGGCTTCATCTCTAAGTTCTACCATATTGCATTCCTTTGAATCAACAATATAGAAAAATATGAGGCATTAATTACAGGGCTTAGACTTTCCATTCAATAGAAAATAACCAAGCAACAAGTATATGGTGATTCTCATCTAGTTATCAAGAAGTTAAATGATAAATATCAAACAAAGGATGAATAGATATTTCCTTATAAGTGTGTGGTGGATAGCTTCAAGTAACACTTTATGCAAATATAGTTTGATCAAACTCCTCATCTAAATAATAAAGCAACTGATACAATGGCAACAATTGGTTCCCTAGTGGATGTACCTCAAAATAAATAGCAATATGAATTTTTGATTGAACAATTAGTTATTCATGCTTACGATCTCCTAGAATTAAAAATGGTATGTGATATAGTTGGTCCCAATTCTCTGTGGTACCATAATATATAACTACCTTCATGATAGCACCCTCCCTCCTAATTTATCTAACTCCCAACACCAATCATTCATCTACAAATCCACTCGCTTCACTTTACTCGGTGACAGTTTATATTGCTTCTCCCTTGATGGAACCCTCTTAAGGTGTTTAGATGCAAATGAGGCTCAAACCACTTAATGTAAAGTACATGAGGTTATTTGTGGGTCCAATTATATTGGTCCTTCCCTAGTCAAAAAATTTCTATGTACTAGATATTAGTGGCCAACAATGGAACAAGATGCAAGAAATGTTGTAAAATTTTGTCACCCATGTCAAAAACATGGTGACTTGATTCATGCACCATCTCAAGAGTTACCACCTATTGTTAATACTTAGCCTTTCTCATGGTGGGGGCTAGACCTCATTGGAAAAATTCATCCATCCTCATCCAATGGTCATAAATTCATCATGACCACCACTGAGTATTTTACTAAGTGGGTCGAAGCCATTCCATTGGCATACACCACTAGAAAGAAAATTTCCAAGTTCATCCTCCACTACATCATCTGCCAGTTTAGTATACCATCCTCCACTATCAAAAATAATGGAAAAACATTTAAAAATCAAGAATTCCATGATATGTGCCAAAAATTTCACATTCAACACCATTTCACCCCATATTATCCATAAGGAAATGGTCAAGTTGAGGCCACTAACAAAAAATCCTGAAAAAATGCTCAAGAAAATAGTTAATGAAGTGAGTCGAGATTGGCATCTCTAACTCAATCCCATCTTGTGGGCTTACTACAAAAACATCCAAACCCCCATAGGAGCAATACCTTATTCCCTTGTCTACAAGGCTGAATCTATTTTTTCTAATTGAATTTGAACTCCCATCATTGAGAATATCATTGCAACACCTCATTGATGATGAAGAATATCACATGGCTCACCTACAACAACTAAAACTCCTAGATAAAAAATTACTTACTGCCCTCAATCACCTTTGAGATTACCAAAATCAGATCTGATGAAGCTACAATAAGAATATCAATCCCAAAGAGTTTGAGATTGGTGATCTAGTCCTTAAGGAAAATTAGCATAATTTATAGGACCGTGAAAAGAAAAGAAAGTTTGAACTAAACTGGATATGCCCTTACATTGTCACTACAAAGTATGGATCAGAAGAATATAAATTGGACACCATGGAAGGAGAACCATTGGCGGAGCCTGTGAATATCATACATCTCAAAAAACCTTCACTTGAGAAAATCTAAAAAATAAAAAAATCTAAAAAATCCAAAAAAATAAAAAATATCAAAAATATAAAAATAGTAAAATAGTAAAGAGAAATACTGTTCCCAATGGTGAAAACCACTTTTTTGGCACCTTGGTCAAGTACCATGGTGAAAACCTAGAAAACAATAACCATGTGTAGGGTTAGATCCACCATATGCTAGGTCTCCTACCCACCCATACACTCGTGATCCATAATAATTCCACTCACATCATCCATCGAATATAGCTTGGAATATAAGGTGGCCATCCCAATTTCATAATGGGAGAAATTTTTCTACCATGAACAAGATCCCAACCCCACCTCTTTCATTTAATAGGGAATATTTCCCTACCATCATCCTAAACCACTTTGTGCTTAAAACTCACATGCATAAACCATCATTTACCTTTATCATTCCCTACATGAAACCACTTTACCATTTTAAAAAGAAATATTTTTCTACTATGCCCTTACCTCATCACATGATCCCTCATTTTCACTCAGCCTTGTATACATCCATGTTCTTCATAAGGCTAAATCTTGCATAAAGCATCATACATCTCCATCACCCTTACACCATCCCTATGCATCCCCCATTCTTTCTTCATGATCGATTAGACAAATTACATGACCTTCCCCACCCATACATGTTCACCACCTTTTGTCTCATGACTAATGGGACAACCTCCATGAACCTCTTATGGATATAGGAAGAAATACTTGTATGTGTACATAGGATTAGTGTTCACCATGCCTAGTTGATCGTAATAAAAGAGTCACAGTTCCATCATCCATTATCCATCATAAAATTTCACCCATAATAAAATACCACACTACCACACAAATAGAAATAGGTGAATAAAATTGTTAGGAAATATTGATTGATGCCATCATGGACAAAAATAGAAAAAGAAAAAAATACCTACATATGGACACAATCACAAAATCATGACTAGACTGATTGGATCAATAGGTGCAACAATTTAACTTTCCATCCATGTTAATCCTCACCCATTTATTCCCAACAAGATGAATCCTTACTAGGTCTAACATCATCACTATCCATCCATCCCATCCTTGGCAAGAGATATGTTCACCTTGATTTTTTTTTCTTTTTATGATTTTTTTTTTCGAATGCATGGAGTCACCTAGTCTAGGAAACCTAGATCTACTCATATCTTGGTGTGTTTTGGAAAATGTGTGAAATGGGGCATGACCATTTTTGTATGGTGTTTATTTGATTGGCCTAATCCACAAGTGCTAATTACTACCTTATCTAGGGGAGGATGAAACATATGGATGTGAGTATATGGCACCGTCCCCCTATGGTCCACTAAGGTTATAAGATGAAATTACATGCTAAGGGATAATATTTTATTTGTTTGTTTGTGAGTTCAAAGTCCATGCAAAGGACATGAAAACACCATTGGTCATTCATACCACTAGGGCATAATGTCCTTCACTATATTAAACTTTCGGATTGCTTGCCACATTTTCAGCATAATTAAACCCTTCACAATCACTTCCACATCCACCCATCCTAACCTATGCTTTCACCCCCCACCTATAATTGGCTATATTTTTTTATTATGAACAAAAACAACTCTCCATTTATCCACCCCCCATCTTGCATTACCCATTATCCATTGATCATTACTCATTACCCATTTCATTTTATCATACGCCATTACATTTTGCATTATTCATTATCTATTTTATAGAATCACTAATCATTATATATTATTCACTATATTGTATAATCATAAGCCATTACCAATTTTACATAATCATTAATCAATATACATTATTCACTAGTTTGCATAATCATAAAACCATTATTCATAACTGCAATCATTTACATCATAAAACATTCATACATCATTATCATAATCCATTTTTGTATCATAATCATCATCCATTTGCGTAAAATCATAACCATTTACATAAACTATCATTTCATACATCCATTTCATTTTACTTTAGAATTATAGATTTTCATCATAAATATAATCATTACATCCATAAATCATTGATTCATAACATCAAAACGTAATTTTTTTTATCATACATCATTACCATCATCACAAAATCATATCCATAATCACTAATAGCCATCATATACAATCATGTTACATCATAAATCACTTGAATAAAACATGTTAGCACCATATAAATACATACATGTGAATTGCATCATCATAACATAAAAATGCATCCAAACCATTAATCTAGCCATACATGCATAAAATCATGTAAAAAATTGCATAAAATCAACATCCCATAATAAATCCATACACATAATCCAAACTCATCATCTCATATATATCAATAAATAATATTATGATGCAAAAATATACAAGGGTATCTCACATGCACACTACAAAAATCTGATACCCCTTTGGAGTATAATCCAAAAAAATCACCTTGTAGCACCTATCTTGTGATCCTTGCCTCTGACTAAGCTAGCCTTGATGGTGGTGATGGTGGAGGAAGTGGACCACGAGGACTTGAGGTGGCCCAATACTCACTAAAGGACTTGATTGAGATGAACTTGACCTGTGTGACCTACTGGTGGCTATGAAATTGGGCTCTCGTTGCTTTGGTTGTATGAACCACTCATATGAGCCCCTATAATGTTGCATCTCCTATGTAACATGGAAGAGCTTAGCTAACACATCCTACATACCATGCCCTACTACAACTTGAAAAGTCATATTTTTTGAGAAATGGTGCCTCAAATGTATTGGTTTTCAGGCCTCTGCATTATTGAACAAACAATTGAATATCACATGGACAAAGCTACTAGTCTGATTGAAATCCCGTTAGTGGGAAATGGTTTATTAGTTAAGTTGTTGGATTTCATGTTTTTCTAACTTAATTCATGGGCTTCTAAATTTTCATAACCTCCTGACTTAGCGGCATTGAGGTTCTCTTTTTGGTCGACATGTAGCGAGTTTTGAGAAATTCATAACCTCTGATAGAGGTTCTTAAGTTTGGTGTTCTAGCGACATAGTGACATTGTACGAGATTTGGTTTTTCAGTGGTGACTTGGATGTCACAATGGTAGTGGCGACCATGAAAATGTGTTGATATAATTGATCCAATAGTGCGTGCTAACCCCACACCTTTTGTGGTGGGTTCCGAGTGACTCCTACAAGGTGTGAAGGATTGGTCAGTGATGATGATGTGACGTCATGTTGGTAGAATATTTAAGTCTTCTCCAGGAGACTTGTTGTGAATATTGTATATTCCCATCTAGGTTATCTGGAACTACATAAGTAGTGTACATGAGTTGGTGGACCCTGACCATGAAAAGTGGTAAATGAAGGAGAAGTCGAATTGACAGTTGGAAAGTGATGGTTGGTTGTTGATTATTGAAAAATTTAATGACAATTGACTCAACAAGTTTGAACTGTATTGTAACCATTTGTATGTGGAAGTTGAACTGAACCATTTCCTATTGGTTGAGAATGAATGTTATAAAACGTTGAATGTTATGCAATGTTATTGAGAGTGAGATGAGATCAAAGTAAGGTTATACTACTAGATTCTCTCCAAGAATGGCACAAGATGTAAATCTCATGTAAAAGGCTTAAAGCCTATAATTGTATTTGTAACTATATTTTTCTGTTGAATAATACAATGGTGATCTGTGCTTTTGGAGTGTGTGGTTTTTTACCTGAAAGGGTTTTCCTCAAGTAAATCTTGTGTGTTCATATTTTGTGTTGCATCTTTCATGTTTAATGGTTTTGCATGATTGAATCTATTTAATGGTGTTGTTTGGAACTAGTTTAATTAGCATTAACGTTTCTCTAAGGGTCAATGTGGGAAATGAACTATGTCTGATTCCACTTTATGGCATAGTAGTATGTGTTTTGAGGTGATCTAAGAAAATAAAAGCTATTGAAGGCACTATTGATCTTGGATGTTTCTTTCTGAGATGACCAATATTTCACATTAAATTTTTTGTAAGGGTCAATGTGGGAAATGAACTATGTCTGATTCCTCTTTATGGCATAGTAGTATGTGTTTTGAGGCAATCTAAAAAAATAAAAGCTACTGAAGGCACTATTGATCTTGGATGTTTCTTTATGAGATGACCAATATTTCCCAAGTGGTATCAGAGCCTTCTTCTAGGATTTTCTTTTTCCTTGCATGTGCAGGTTTGTGAGTTGCATGTACTTGCATGTGTGTTGCATGTACTTGCATGGAATTGCATGTGGCTTGCATGTGCTTGCATGTATGGATCCCTGGTGTTTCTAGTTATGGGTATTCTGTCTATGAATATTTCTTAGTGTGGAAGGCTTGAGGAAATCTGAAGGAATCGACTGATGTTTTGATCCTTTGGTGAGTATAAATTCTTGCTCTTTTGTTTGAGTTTCAAGAGACAACACATAGTATGGAAGATGGAGACACTTGAGCTGGTCATATTGAAATGATGTGACTTGAAGCTCATGAGTTGGCAGTGGTATAATTTTGATGAATGGGGTGGAATATTATTTACTCTATCATTGTGTTGTAGCAAAGCTTTCATATTATGTGTTTGTGTGAGGGGCTCCCTAATGAAATGGAGAAGCTTGGGTTTTTCTCATCTATGGAGAAATGTGCTTATGCTAGGTGGTTTGTCTTGGTTCTATGTGATTGAATATATTTAATGGTGTTGTTTGGAACTAGTTTAATTAGCATTAAATTTTCTCTAAGGGTCAATGTGGTAAATGAACTATGTCTGATTCCATTTTGTGGCATAGTATTATGTGTTTTGAGGTGATAAAAAAAAAAAAGCTACCAAAGGCACTACTGATCTTGGATGTTTCTTTTTGAGATGATTGATATTTCCCAACAATATCTCACTCTTTCCTAAGCATAGCCAAATCCACTTGTGCCTGAGTTTCTATAGCTCATGCATCATCCCTCTCTGCAATAATTATTAGTAGCTATACTCCACCATCACCATCCCCAACACCATCCACTAGTGCCTATAAGATGACTATCTCTACTTGAGCCATATCCCTCTCGCCCACCACCTACAGGTGCTCCTATCTTACCTAGTCTCTCTCCTATATCAACTAGTATCTCTATTTTTTTAGCTGGTCTCTCATTTCTACCAATAAACCTAACTAAACCTATATGTCCCCCTCATAATAATCGTGGTCCTCACGAAATATATCCACATCCTCCTCTACTCCTCTCTCGCCCTGACCTGCATTTGGATATAACCTCTAACATACTCAATGGCCTTGACCATC
The DNA here is from genome assembly GCA_007115665.2 of Sequoiadendron giganteum. Taxonomy (NCBI): domain Eukaryota; kingdom Viridiplantae; phylum Streptophyta; class Pinopsida; order Cupressales; family Cupressaceae; genus Sequoiadendron; species Sequoiadendron giganteum. The sequence goes on from CM021108.1 coordinate 620,297,144, forward strand.
TCCACCATCATTCTCCTCCTCCTCCTCCTTATCATCACTACTCTCCTCACTACTTCTCTCCTCCTCCTCCTATACTAAGGCTAACTAATCCCATGGGATCACCAACCACACGGGCCTCCTCCCATGCACCATGCATCATAATTTGGTGTAGTGCCTACATCCACCACTCCTACCTATGGAATCCATGGTACTACAAGGGTGTATCACCAATCCTTCTTGGCTATATACGACTCTATATAGACACCCCATATCCCCCTCTCCCACACAACACTCATAAATACTGCCTCCTGAATGGAGATATTTTGTTGATACCTAAACTATCTCATGAATTGCACTGAAAGATAGATGTCAATAATTACCAACATCCAACCAATCAAGTAATACATGTATTGAACATAATTCATATACAAGTGTTCCTCCTCTCACACCTCATAGTCATGGTGTGTGCACTAGATGAAACTATACATATCATTTATAACTTCCCTCTAGTATGGTAGGTCACCCAGCTATTGATGTCATAAAAATATAGTATGCACAAAGATATATGGTATCCCTGGCCCCCTCCTTCTATCCATCATTGGTAAAAAACTATGTAGTGCTCAAAATCCTAGATATGCAGTAGGGTAACATTGTACCCCAAGATTTGTGCATATCGATACACAATTGGGTGCATCTCTCTATATAAATCCACCAAAACACATTGAACCCATACAAATACACTCCTGTCTAATAACATTTTGTCCAAAACCCCTACCTACCCGACCGCAAACTCATGGGATCTCCGATAAAGTACTAATACCCCAACAATCAATGCTACAATAAAGAGTGAAAGCTTTGGAAACTTCCCCATCCTAGCCTCTAGGTCTAGCTCAATCCCCTCACTAGAAGATCATCTATCATGAACACTCAAGCCAAGGCATCCTCGATATGCATCAAGTCATACTCTACTAACTCCCCTTGGATGAGGCCACAAAATGCACCATACATCCTCTAATGTGATTGTACTCTCACCTATCAGTAGGTGAAAGCTACTCGTGTCAATATTCCACCACTCTACTAAAATAGTCATCATAAAATGGTGTGCCCTTATCCAAGGAATCATAGATATATGAAATAGTCCCATTAGATTCAACCACTCCTCATCTATCTATGTCCGCTGATACCACAACTGATTCATCACTCTAAGACACCTCTAATACTAGATACAATATTTGATCTAATACTAGATACAAGACTTTATCTAAGACTTGATACCCACAATTCTTCCACAAGAGCTTATTTATAGGACTATTATTACTCAAAAAAAAAAAAAAAAGGGAATCTGACTTATTATACCCAGTAAACTAGTTATATAAAAAGGAGGTATATTGGTCATAAATCATTGACATTAGCAACCCTTTATAAAATATTCCTACTAAAATTCAAGTATAATTATTAATCACTATACGCATGGTTTTCATCATTACTACTATCAACATAACTAGATGTTGGGGATGTCATAGGAGGTGTCACATCTCCATAATAAAATTTTTTGGACCATTCCAAGGGTTTCCATCTTAAGTGAATCTAGAATTTATGATGGATATTCCAATCTAAAATATTATTATCAAAATAAAGATGAGGAGAAAATAAAAATTCCCATTTTAATCTTCCTTTAATAATATCCTTGTGATTATTTCTTCACTTAGTTGATAAACAAGATTGATTGAATCCAGTCCTGCATATTTGAAGAAATCCTCGATGCAAGATGTTTTGGGAGCACATGTTATAAAAAAAAAAAAAAAAGGTTTCCTGATTAATTCAAGTAATAATAAATAAAGATGATCATTATTAATCCTCAAAATAGTGATTTCCCCATAACTTTCATGAGTAATGATAGGAGTAGAGATGCATCCAAGATGATATAATGTTTTAGCTTTTAGATTTGCATAATCCTGAAGCTTGGTGTTTACTCCTCTCAACAAGATGGTTCTTTGTATTCCTTGGTTTAGCATTTGAAAATAAACATCAAAATTATTTTCTTTGATAAACCTTGGATGACTTGGATTGAGAGATAAATAAGGATTTTTCATAAAGGCACTTGGTAGATGTTTGTTTAAGTAATCAACTACAATTTTTTGCTTTCCTAAGATGTGTAAAGCTTCATAATTAAACTAGTTCAAGTATTATTCCCATCTCAGATATTTTTCTTTTTCATTTTTCCTGCCATGATATTTTTCTTTGAATGTAAGGAATCTACTACAATCAATTTTAATAATAAAATTTTCTCAGATGCATCAATTTTAAGAAAAACTTCTTTAAATTTTTAATAATACTATAAATTTCCTTATCTAAAGAAATCCATTTTTTAACCTCTTCTAGGAATACACCATGGCATATTTTGTGATGTATTCCTTACCGTCTCTTTCAAAAAATAAATGTCCTCCCCAAGAATATTTTGAAGAATCTATATACAAAATGAAATTATTAGTAATTAGAACATGAAAAAAGGAAGATTTTATACCTTCCATTGAATCAATTTTACTGCTTGAGTATTTTTATTAGTCCACTAAGTTTAATTTTTATTTTTGAGTAACTATTATAGAGGTTCTCTAACAAAACTAGCTCATAGATAAAAAAGTATTTACATAATTTGATATACCTAGAAATCCTTGTAACTCCTTAGTATTCAAAGGTGGTTGGAAATGGAGAATTTTCTCTTTGATATGAGGCTAAATTTCTATACTTCTTGCATTCACTATAATAACTAAAAAATTACATGAATACGTACACCATTGAATTTTTGAAAGGGATAGAAGAATCCCAGATTTTATAGCTAACCTATAAAAAATTTCTAGATGAGATTTATGCTCATCAAAGTCTTTACTAAAAATAAGAATATCATCTATATATACACAAAGAAAGTCTTGGAATCCATTGAAAATATTATCCATTTGCTATTGAAAGTAAGTTGCGGTGTTCATCAATTAAAATGACATAACAACCCATTCAAAAAGTTCAAAAGGACAAATGAAGGTTGTTTTATATTTATATTCTTTTTTTACCATGGTTTGGTAGAATCCTGATTTACAATCAAATTGAGAGATTTTTTTTTGAGTTAGCAACCTTTTTCCAATTAATAAGACTTATTAGGGATAGGATAAGGGAAATGTAATGTTATTGAATTTAGAGGCCTATAATTACTAACCATCCTTTCCTTTTCTTTTTTTCTTCTTTATAGACCATAAGTACATAACAATTAAAATTAGATTGGGAATGTTTAATATACTTCCCCTTTTTCAGATCTTCTATGGCTTCAACCCTATTTGGATCTAGTCATGTTTTGGTGTGGGTATCTTCTTGCCACTCTTGATTTTAGCATTTGGTTAAAATATTATCTCTATTTCTGGTATTTCTTTTTCTCAAAAATTTTGAGGGTCATTTGAGCATATTGCATGTATTAATGCTACTTTTAACTCTAGAAGAGGCTCAACTAGTTGTATTCTTCTTATAGATAGATAATGTTTTGAGGCATAGACCAATCTTGGAGTATTTATCCTTTCACCACTGAGTGTAAACATGACATAATTTTGAGTATAACCATAGGGAGTATATCAGTCTATAAAATTTCCTCCTAAAAGTACATCATTTAGCATCTATTTCATAGAAAATAAATCACACTTGAAACCTTTTCATTCTACTTCCATGGTTTGTTGATGACTATTTTTTTCACAAAAAAAATTATTTCCTTGGACATCATAGGCTATATATGTAGTTTTCTCTGTGAGTTATTCCCAATTATCTAATACTTGCTCCATAAAAAAAGATAATGATTCTCCAGTATCAATTTGTGCATCATATTGTTTCCCATTTATTATAAAATTTATATATTGAGAAAGCTTTCCTATAAGAAGATGGACCAAATAATGAGATTCTATCTGGGGTTTTGGTTCTGGTAGAATAGAGGTTACTAACTTAACATTGTTTGGATCTTTTATATCCTAAGGAAAATCAATCTCTACTTCATCTTCATATTCCTTATTTATTCTTGAAATTTTGAATGTTCTTGACCAAGGTAATAAGATGTACTAGGCTTATCAAATATGACAATATTAGATGAACAAAATTATGGACCCATTCATAAGTTTCTTCCTCAAAAATGTTTTGTGAAGGAAAGGTTTATCATGACAGTAATAATAGGATCAATTTTATTTGTCTAATTTCTACTATATTTCCTATCCTTTCTTTTTGCATAAACAAGATTAAATGATATTAAAAAAAGAGATATTAAATGATATTGGTAGATCATTTTCCTATGGTGAAAGAGTTGCTTCAAAATGGTTCAACCCTTGAAACTATCTTTGATATTGTTGGAACTATTGTTGAGGGTGGATGTTATTTTGAGGATGACTATCATACCTTTGAAACCTATTTTGGAATCTATCTCTCTTTATTTGTGGATAATTCATCATAACATTATGAAGATCATCAAAATCATCTTCTTCCAATTGTCTTTCAGCTCTATATGTATGAATTTCAACCTTGATCTTTTTGCAATTTAAAAAATTCATAGAGCATCCTAATTACATCATTATCTTATGGTGTGATCTGAGGAATATTGGATGAATTGCTACTATCTTTTTTTTTTCAAATCCATTAATTGATCTACTCAGGGGAATTATTGAGGAGAATATGAAACATTTACTAAGTTCCAAAATATTAACTCTAGACACCACCTTACTTAAAAAATAGGTACAAAAAGCAAATGTATGATGCAAAGAAATCATGAAGGACTTGCTTCTACTGGTTATTTTCTTTTGCAAAACAATAAAACTTAAATTTTTAATCACCACCTTTTAGTAGCCATCTAACCTAGATACAATGAATTAATATCCAACAAAGAAACTAAAAGAAATTTAGTTTTTTTAAACTTAGTGGGGTTGCTTTGTTCATTAATGTAATCATATGAGTGTCTAATTAGAAATGAAATTTATTGTTTTGGCAATAGAATATTAATATACCTATTATGGTTCTCATGGATTTAGGTGGGAATTAAAGTGAATTTTTAAGAGAGAAATTTGAGAAATCACATGGTGTGAAATAGATACAAAAATAGAAGTGAGAAATAGAGAGATGTGGGGAATGTTATGTTAGATTTCGAAGGCAGCTATCTAAAAGCTAAATGCAGATTTTATCACATAAACCAGGAAATAAAACACACACAGAAAAAATGACAAAATTTAACATGGTTCACCCAATATGGGCTACATCCACCAAACTGCAACCATCCAATGATATTATTAACCAGTGTAAAACCCTATTACAATATCTTGAATAATCACCTGTTTCTTATGATACAGTAACTATATCCCAAACCCCTTAAAAAGAAGGGTTATACATGAAGAGTGTACAGTATAGAATGATCAATCGCCACATACCAACAATCTCCCACTTGGAGACTGATCAAGCTCCACACCAAACAATCTCCCACTTGGAGACTGAACCTGGATGACGCCGTTGTACTTACAACTCCCACTGGAAATAAGCACCTTGGACCCTGCTACTCTATTATACTTTAATTCAACCTGGAAGGCCAACCAAAGCTGAAGAGGAGCTCAAATTCTCCCTTATCACCGCCTTAGTAAACATATCCGATGGATTTACATTTGTATGTATCTTTTCTAGCTTTACCTGTCCCTCCTCCAACACTGACCTAATGAAATGATACCTCAAATGTATGTGTTTGGTTTTAGAGTGCAAGGTAGAATTCTTTGCAAGATGTATAGCAATCTGGCTGTCTGTGAACAAGTAATTTTCAGCTTGTTGTTTTCCCAACTCTTCCATATTTTTCCTATCTCTTGTAATCTTCATACCAAGGATTTGTTTTGCTGCCCCCAAATCCTTCATAGCAAATGAATTTGCTAACTGTTATTTTAACTGCTTTATGTGATCCATGTTAGACCCCGCTACAAGCATATCATCAACATATAAACATAAAATAATGTAGCTATCTTCACCTAACATCTTAAAATAAACACAATGGTTTGAATTACACTTGTTGTAGCCTTGCTCAGCCATAAAACTATCAAATTTAAGATACCATTGTCGAGGTGCTTGCTTCAAGCCATATAAACTTTTCTTCAATATGCACACTAGTTTCTCCTTACCTTTGACCTCAAATCCTTGTGGTTGTTCCATATATATTTCCTCTTCCAAATGACCATGGAGAAAGGCAGTTTTAACATCAAGTTGTTCTAAATGCAAATTTTCAACAACCACAATACTTAAAACGGTACGAATAGAGGTCATTTTAACAACTAAAGAAAATATTTCATCAAAATCAATACCTTATTTCTGTGCAAATCCCTTTACAACTAATCTAAATTTAAATCTTTTCTTACCTCCATCCTCCTCTTTCATCCTATAAACCCATTTGTTTGCTAAAGCCTTTTTACCTGCAGGAAACTTGCATAATTCCCAAGTCTGATTTTTCAGCAAGGAGTCCATTTCTTCTTCCATTCCATGCTCCCACTGAACCTTGGTATCCACTTGTATAGCTTCATGATAACATTCTGGTTCACCAACATCAGTCAATAAAATAGAGTACAAGGAGGGAGAAAATCTTTCTGGAGATCTACTTAACCTTGAAGATCATCTAACATTCACTAGATTTTGTGGTATTTGTTGTTGTTGTTGTTGCGGATCATGATGATCCACTAAAAATTCATTGTTTGGAGTATCATCCAGCACTGTATAATCATTTTCTTTCTTCTCATGCTGCTGCAACTGATCTTTGTACAACACTTTCTCATTGAATATAACATCCCTGCTTCTCACAATTTTCTTATTTTCAAAATCCCAAAGCTTATAACCAAATTCATCAATGCCATATCCAACATTTATACATTTCCTTGATTTTGCATCAAGCTTGGTTCTATTTTCAGAATCTACATGTGCAAATGCTTCACAACCAAAGGTTTTCAGAAAAGAATAACTCGCCTTATTACCTATCCATGCTTCCTCTGGAATACCACATCCCAAAGGATTAGATGGACCTCTATTAATTAAATAAACAACAATGTTTACAGCCTGCCCACATGTTTAAAGGAAACCCAATATGCAATCTCATAGTTCGTGCACACTCCATTATTGTTCTATTAATGCGCTTAGCCACTCCATTTTCTTGTGGAGTCCTTGGAACCATTTTATGTCTATGAATACCATTAAAGGAACAATAATATTCAAACTCTTTACTGCAATACTCACCACCATTATCAGATCTGAGACATTTTGTATTTTTACCCGTCTCGTTCTCAACCAAGCTTCTCCATTTTTTAAAAGTTTCAAATACATTAGATTTTTGCCTAATGAAATAAATCCATACCTTCCTAGTTGCATAATCAATGAATGTGACATAATAATGAGAGCCACCAAGAGAAGATACCTGAGTTGGTCCCCATACATCTATATGCACAAGCTCCAATTTCTCATCTTTCTTTTGTTTCCCATCCTTGAGAAAAGTAACTCTCTTTTGTTTTCCATACACACAACTTTCACAAAAATCCATATTAACACATTTTAGACCTGGTAAAACATTCTTTGAATGAATTACTTTCATACCTTTTGCACTCATATTCCCAAGTCTGTTATGCCATAGTGCTAATTCAAAATTCACAGTAACGATCTGATTTTCTTCCTACTGAACTGCAACAACTGTTCATGAACATTGATTTTTATCTGCAATAGCTAAAGTAGAAGGAACAATATGACATGTACAAAGATATAAGGTACCTACTTTCACACCTTTTGCTACCACTAAGGAACCTTTTGTAACCTTCCAATTTTTATCACTAAATGTAACAACACAACCTTCATCATCTAGTTGCCCTGCTAAAATTAAACTTATTTTAGCTTTGGAGCATGCCTTACCTCATGTAGTAGCCAATGAATCCCATTCTACAACTTAATCTTGATTCTTCCCTTTCCAACAATCTGACAAGGTTCATTATCTCCCAAATAAACCAGCCCAAAATCCCCTTGGACATAATCAGCAAAATAATTTCTCTGGGGTGTAGCATGAAATGAAGCCCCTGAATCTAACACCCAAGAATCATCAGCATTGTCAAGAGAAAGAATCAAAGCATCCTCATAAGATTTATTACATACCACATTTGCCTCTTTATTTCCTTCCTTTTTCGTCTCCTTCTTTATTTTTCTGAGACAAACAATCTTTCTTTAAATGACCTGGCTTACCACAATACCAACAATCCCTCTTGTCTCTAGATTGGGACCTTCTGTAACTTGATTTTCCTTGTGACTTCCCACGGCTTCCAAAATTGTTTCTTCTCTCCTTTGTTCTACCCCTGCTTTCTTCATTCAAAACACTACCTGATGTGGATGTTCCCCTGAGCTTTTCCTACAAATTTCCTCGCTCAAAATAACACCAACAACATCATCAAAATTCAATGTATTCGAACCAAAAAAATAATTGCTAACAAGCATTACCAAGCTATTCCAGCTTTTAGGCAAAGAACACAAAATCAAAAGAGCCCTAACTTCTTCATCAAAATTTACTTTTACAAAATTTAATTGACTAGTAACTGTATTAAACTCATTTAAATGATCAGTAACTGACCTACCTTCTACCATTTTCATATTAAATAAACGCTTCATAAGAAATACCTTATTCAAAGCGGAAGGCTTTTCATATAACTTCACTAGGGTTTCCATCAACTCTAGAGTTGTCTTTACTGTTGTAATATTGAATGCTACTGATTGTACTAGGCATAAACAAATACTACCAAGTGCATTTTTGTCCAAAATATCCCAGTCCTCATTTGAAATTGTTGTGGGTTTCTTGGTTTTCCCTTCCAATGGCCGCCATAAATCCTTCTGATAGAGATAGTCCTCCATCTGTATCTTCCATAACTGATAGTTCTTCCCATTGAACTTCTCAACCTTCAACTTACCCTCATCTGCCATTGCTCCCACTTAACCGTGAGACTCCCACTCAATCGTGAGATTTTCCTACAGACGATAATCGAAAACAACCCGCTTTGATACCACTTGTTAGGTTTCGAAGGCAGCTATCTAAAAGCTAAATGCAGATTTTATCACAAAAACCAGGAAATAAAACACACACAGAAAAAATGACACAAAATTTAACGTGGTTCACCCAATATGGGCTACATCCACCAAAACGCAGCCATCCAATGATATTATTAACCAATGTAAAACCCTATTACAATATCACTAATAATCACCTATTTCTTATCATACTGTAACTATATCCCAAACCCCTTAAAAATTAGGGTTATACAAAATCGGGGTTTTCTCCCTTTTTCGGTAATGTCGTGAAAAAGTAGGACCTTGACGAGGATACATGAAGAGTGTACAATATAGAATGATCAGTCACCACATACCAACATGTTACAAAGTAGTAAAATGAAATAGAAAGAAGAGGGACATGAAAAGAAGGTTAGAAAAGATAAAAGATTTAATAGGATAGGAATTAGAAGATAGATAAGTTGTAGATAGAGGAATGAAATAGAAGAAGACCACATTGAATTATATATCAAGTAGAGAGGAGATAAATATGGGAAAGAGTGAGATGTGTGCAAGATGAAGAAATGGTAGAAAAATATAGTTTTCATTCAAAAGTTGTAATTTTATTTACAAGTTATGGTGTAACAATAAAGGGAAAAATTAAAAATCACTCAAAGACCTAGTTAGTAAAAAATTAAGTAACTAACACTACATCAACTAAACCCATGGAGAAAAGAGAAAGCGGGAAGAGGAGTGGGGGGAGAAATTTGTAATCAGGGGTTGATGTTGGAGAGGAAGGAGAAGATTTGGAAGAGGTGGATTGATTTTTGTTGCAAAGCTAGTTGTTGTTGTTGGCTTGTTAGGATGTAGTGGAGTGGTGTTGGCTATTTTTTTTGGCTTGTTTGGAAGAATTGTTGTGGGGCTTCTTTCTTATGTCATCTTGTTGGGAAGCTACAATCTCCCTATTGTCTTATAGCATTGGTTTTAAGCAATTGTTCTTGAGCTGCCCCTTCTGGTTTTTGCATTTGAGTTGGGTGAGTTTGTTTCTATGTGGATGTCTTTGGAGGGAGTTGTAGTCATGGTTGTAGTGGGTGAAATCTCTCTTGCCTCCTCTCTTCTCCTATGGAGGAGCTGTAGTTTATCTACGTGCTTCTTGGTGGTGTTTCCTTGGGCCTACGTTGTGGTGTCCTTACTGGTTGATGACCCTAGTTTGGTGCTCTTAGGGAGCATGGATGGCTTATGTGCCTACTTGGTTCATGGCTTGGCTTCTGGTTGTGGTCGGTTTACTAATTTTGTGGCATTCTATGTGTTATTTTGGAGTTAGCAGATGCTAGCTTGTCTTTCTCTCCTATTCTAGGTGTTCTTCCCCTAGTCTCGATTGTGTTTCATTTTGTTGGGGTTTTTTGTCTTACTTTCTGAAGGTGGATTATTTTTTTCTGTGACTTAATTTTTTCCCTTCCATATTCTTTGTGCTTTAATGCTTCCTATGCTTTGTGGGTAAAACTCCCCTAGTGTGGGGTATTTTGGGTGTTGATGGCAATTGGGAATGGCGGGTCATGGTGGCAAGAGATACCCTTTGGATTTGTGAAGTCTTTGTGTTTATGGCCTCTGGTTGTGGTTTCTTGAATTTTTTTGTCCCTTAAGAGGTCTTCCCTTTCCTGTTTCTTTTGGTGCTCCTTTCTTTTGGAGTGTTGGGTTTGTGGCAGCCCTCTTTGTGTCATTCATGATAGCTTTCTGGTGGAATTTTTTACTATGCCCCCCTGAAGATTTTTTGGGGTATGTCTTTATTTTATTATTTCTAAAAGCTATATTTTTCTCCTCTCAAAATAAGTTGTGGTTACTTTTTAAAGGGTTTTTTTTCTCCTTGTGGGCTTAGATGTTGTTAAAGTATATCACGTTTTCTCAGAGATGTTAGTGTTTCTTGTTGTTGAATGGGGTGTTTTCTATGTGTTTCATCTTGTACCTATCCCTCTTGTCTTCAAAGGACGTTGTGTTTGGGTATGTGTAGGATCATCATGGAAAAAAACAAGCCCTAAAGTGACAAAAAATTCAGAAAAATCAAAGTTAGGCAACTTGAGATAAAAATTTGAATAAGTTATCTATATTATTTCAAAAATATGTAAGAATATAATTTATTGAAAATTAAATGTAGTTTCTAAACTACTAGGTTTATTTCTAAAAAAATAAAATCTATTTGGTGAAAATTTGAAATTTCAATATAGTAGTACTTAAATTTCAGGGAAAAAATAAGAAGTGTCTGTCTGACCACCCTAACCACATTAAAATGATAATATTTTTTTATAATATTTTAGATATAAGTAGAGGACTCATGTGCCGGTGTGATGCATATTTTTTTGTAATTTTTTTCCAAGTAAATAATTAATTATAATTTTTTTATTACAAATTTTAAAAAATATGAAGACTCGTATGTCTGACCACCTTAACTTGGTAAAAAATTCATGAAATTCATTTTTCTCTTTTTTAATATTATAGTATGCAAAGCATGGAATGTGACGCATGTTTCAGATTCAAAAAATGTGATACCGTTTGAAATCTATAGATTTTTTTCAATCAACCTATCAATTAGGACTTTAGTCATAATTCAATAGAAAATGAATAATAATTATTTATTAAATTCAAAGTAAAGCATAATTTATATTGGTAAAAATATGAGAATCTCCTTTAAAAACCCTTTTCATTTCATCAATTTTGGGTAAAAAAAAGTTGTCAGCCACATACCCATCATATTGCCACTTTTTGGCCCATCATGATCCTGCACATACCCGTTTCCCTTTTTATTGGAGTGGCTTCTTTCTACTAGTTTCTACAACTATTATCTTCTATTGAAGGGAATATTACTCCTATCAAGGCAGATCCCTACCCTTTTTGGGTGATGTCGGGTGTTGTAGTTCCATTGTAAAGTTCTCTCTTTTGTTGTTTCCTATTGAGGTGGAGCTTGGGTGTATAGAAGATTGGTGACTCTGATAGTAATGGCCTTCACTTTATTCTCTCCTATAGAGGGGAGCTCGCTCTTACTGAGGTGGATTTTAGGTTGGTGTTTGTGGTTGGTGCAAGATGAAGGTTGATGCTTCTCAGTTCTCAATGATGTTCTCTAATTCCCCTATTAAGGTGGGGAGTTTGGATTCTATGGTAGTGGTTGAAAAAAGTGCTTCTCTATGTTCAATCTTTCCTTGTATCTCGCTTATTGAGGTGGGGAGATTTGTGGGATTGATTAAGTTTTATGGGAGTTGTTGCTACCCTTTTTATTGTGACTCTATGCTAAGTAGATGGTATGTTGCGGCCTAGCTATTGTAGGCTATGTTGTTTCCTAACCAATTCAGGAGGGTTCTTTGTACTATTGGGTTCTAGGTCCCTATTAAAACCTAGTTGTATAGGGTTTTAGGGTCCTTTCAAAACCTAATCCTTGTAGCTAGGTTATTCTTTTGTATCTTTTGGATGGCTTTTGTTGTTGATGGGTTGTTGAATTTCTATGTTTTTATCTATTTGAAGCTTCTTTTAGAAAGGGTTTCGAGCCCTTTAAAAACTTGTTTGTAAGGGGTTTATGATCCCCCCAAAACCTATTTTTCCCTTTAATTAAAACAATAAATGGAAAAACATTTGAGATAGGTCTAAATACAAAATTTTTGTATAGATAGGAATATTGATGGGTAAGGTGGTAAGTAAAGTGCCATTGATAGGAAAAATAATAGATAATCTTATTAAGAAGTACATTTTATGTTTATCTATATATACATGCACTTGAGTGTATATTTATTTGGAATTACTAAAGGTTTTGATGATTGAAAATAAAATAATTTTAACACTCCAATGTATTGAAAACTTGTCAAAAAAACACGATCTTTTTTAAATAATTGAATAGAAAATGTGATTTTACTATAGCAATATTTGTGTTTTTGATGTTGATGTGTTATTGTTTGTATAGTTTATCTATTTTTACCATTATGCTAAACCATTTATGAAGTTATCCTATTTGTGGTGATATGATAATAAAGGTGTACACATGAGTTGTTTGGGGTATTATTTATGATATATTCATGTTTCAAGATTCATATGTAGATGTATGTATGTGTTGATTTCATACATTATAAAAGTACTTGTCTGTGTTATTGTAACTTTAAAATCATATGGATTTTAACATTAAATTCAATTATAGTACTTACACTAGTTATGAAGATAACTAATTGTGTAGGAAATTACTTGTACTAATGTATAGGTGTTTAAATAATGGGATACCCTACAACATCAAAATGCTTCAAAATAGTTGCATATACTAAATTTTAAGTCATATTAGTGTTGTAGGTCCTATGTGGCACCATCAACGTGATATTAGAGTGGGCTTAAAATATGGAAAAATATATATTTTATGGTATTGAGTTGGTTGAAGTCCAATTAGAAAGAGCTTTTGTGTGTGTGTCATCATAGTAATGAAGGTTGTAGATATGATAGTTATATTGAGTAAAAATAATGAGATGCTACTAAATAGAAGGATGATAGAGATTATAATAGTGCTAGAGACTACAAGTAAAATGGATCAAGTATTGGAAGTTGTAAGAGGAATGTAAGCTAGATTCAATTCCATAGAAGGTGGTAGGAGAAGAGTTAGATTTCATGAAAGAGCTAACAATTATAGTGAAGATGAAGAATTGTTTGAGCCAAAAACATGAGAAAATAAAGACGTGAGTGATTACATGAATACAAGAGAAATGGGGCTTCTTCAAGATATTTCAAGAATTTTAAGAGGTAGATATGGAGCTATTATGATTTCTAGGGAGACTATAACTAAAAAATTTAATTGATTGGATAATAAAAATGGAGGTATATTTTGAGTACAATAAAATAAAGCATATAAGGAAATTGAAGGCCACACAAACTGGTTAAAACAAAATGCTATAATTTACTGCAAAGAGGTCACCCATAATGAAGAAATAAAAAATAAAAGATCAATTGATGGGATATAATGGTTTGTAATAGAATATTTTGTAAGGTTAAGAATAAAATTTTATTGGGTGACTATCAAATTGAGCTATTTTAGAAACTATTAAACTTGTAGCAAAGGGATATGGGTGTGAAAATCTACACTAAATAGTTTTATAAAAAGAATAAGTAGACAATGTATAATGAGTTACATCATGAGAAGGTATCTTGATATATTGATGGACTAAGGATACACATTTATGATGAATTGATCATGACGAGGCTGTGTATTATTGGAGATAAATATCAATATTTTTGGAAATATAACGAAAAAATAATGAGGATATAAGGAAAATCAAAGGGCATAAATGAATTTAGTAGAGGAAACATTCATATGAAAATAAAATATGGCCAAGATGTAACAACCCCAGTGTTCTACTCAGTATAACTACCATCATTTCATGTTAAGTGAATATTCTATGATGTCATGACATAGCAATAAAAAAATTTCTTCCCATAATGTAAATTACATGCATGATGGAAAAAACACTATTTCCAACTTTCATTGCATTTCATTATAATTTCACAAATATTCTAAATACATATATATCATATTGAATGAACTCAAGTATAAAATTCATGATTACATGCTTCTACATAATGAGTACATGATATGTTCATAGCTCCTCTAAGATTCATCTGGAAATAACTATACAAATTGGTCTTGATGTCCTCGCATCGGTGCATACATTTTAAATGTCCCTGATCGTTGGTGCAAAAACTCAAGTTGCCTTCAAGTGATACTGGCATACACATCTATAAACCTTGGCCACCAACTCGTGAGGAGAAGCATCACTTAGGCACTTTTTTGCCAACCACAGACTCATATGTGGTCCCCTACAAATCTATCAAAGATATATGGTCCTACCCTTCGAGGAAGAGATTGGTTGGAAAACCTCATATCAATAGAATATATGAGCTTAGTGTTGTGTCCTACATGAATAGAACTTGTAATCCCACAATCTCAAACTAGCATGTAATACAAGATCATGGTGAATCTTTCGGTGTAAATAGTGGTTACTTACACTACTTTGGCCAAAGTGTTCTCATTCAGTACTTTGAATGAAGGTCAATCTATTCGCATACACTTCTACTAGCTCAGTTTGGATCTTAATCGTTCATATACTTTGTATAAGTAATTTCCTTCCCTAGGTAATCTTTAACCACAAAACAAACTATTTCCCTTTCCAAATAATCTATGATATCTTATGGATATTCCCATCCTTGGTATAAGCTTTCCTATTCCACACGATAAATTAACATAGAAAAGCCATTCACTACAAAGGACAATCTAATCACAAGTGTAATTTTATAATCTACAGTATAGCTACATAATCCTTAACATAATCATATACTAAATATATATAATTGACTCCCTTTAGTATTATATCATGTCAATAAGTGATTCATACCAATGATCAATCTCAATTGAAGGTTAATCATATCAATGGATGATTCTAATCAAGAGAATATTCCCTTGAATTAAAAGGGATTGCCCCATTAACTGACTACAAGATTCCAGTTAATTGGTTGCATGAAGAATCGATTGAAGTGTTAAATAATACTAACAACTAGGTAACCAAATTGATTGATTCAAAGACATGGATTGAGTGGGGGTAAAGTCAATTGATTGATCAATGAAGTGGATAATGAATTTCAACTAATTGAGAGAGAGTGTTAGTTAAGTTTGAAGGAATAATTCATGAGATGATAATTAAATTATTTATTTATTTATTGGAGAAACATGCAAGTGAAGAATAATTAATAAATAATTTTTTATTTATTAATAGATAATGTTGAGATGAAAAAGGAGAATTAAATATTATTTAATCATGTAGTGGGAAAGTGATTTAATTAAATAATTAATAATTATTATTTAATTTAAGAAGGGTGTTGATATTTAATTTAAAAAATTATTAATAACTATTTAATTAAAATAGAAGAATAAGTGTAATTAGTGACATAATTAAATAAATAAGATTTATTTAATTAATTAGAAATATTAGTGATAATTAGGGCATAATTAAATAAATAATATTTATTTATTTAATTAGAAAGGGTGAATTAGAATGAATTAATTAAATAACATAAATTCACTTAATTAATAGTAGAAAATGATATTTGATAATAATTAAATAATAAGGTATTATTTAATAATTAGATGAAAAGAGTGAAAATTAGTAAAAATGTGTTACTCTTAGACTAGGACAATTTCAGGTATCTACAATACCATTCTATCCATAATTTCCGACCTTCAATTTCAATACTATAGAGTCTTCATTATCAACATAAGAATCTATATGGTCAATTCCTTATATTGCAAGTATTTGTAGCATCTTCAAAATCACAAGTTTACCTCTTGAAAACTTAATTTCTATGCTCTTTTATTATGCATGTTGGAATCTCTTCAAGATTTAAACCAAAAATACATTCAAATTCATATTCGTCTTCTCTTAAGAATTTATTTACTACCAATAGAAATGTTCTTGGGCCACTTCTAATCTTTCTTTCTTAGGTTATCAATGGAGTCAAACCATATGCTTTCTCCCATTCTTTTCCAAAGTATAACTATGTTCCCTATCACTATGTATAGATATTTAATCATATTTCCATGACCTTCTCAAGTGTACATGGAATATTTCTCTATAGGAATTATATCATACCATAATTAATCCACATGAGTAACTATTCATAAATTTACGAAATTATACTAGTTCACTAATATTTGATGATACTTCTATAGCCATGACACTCATTATGGATTTGGGTGAGCTACCCTTCTTATCCCTAACTTATGTACCATATTGAAATATACTAAATTATCTATGCTCACACTATCAAGTATTACCTTGTTGAACTACATCTTTCTTTGCACATAGCTTTATTAAATCTTCTTTTCTATATAAGTTCATTTTTCTTTATTGTTTATTTAAGTATTGTCTTTCATAATGAGGTCTTCTCCATTTTTTTAATCCTTTGTAAAATCAAATGATGTATTGTTCCTTTTATTCACTCAAGTAACATTAATTTAGGCTCCACTTCTCCCACCACTATATTCTTATAGTTTTGCGAACTCAATCAATTTCTAACGTACTTCACAATTTTAGCATTCACCCATGAAACATTTACCTCCACTTTAATCAAATTTTCCTCCTTATTTTAATAATTAAGTTTTTGATTGGGAAAAGCAGGTTTTGAAGGGACCTTGAAACCCTTTACAAGGAAAAATGCTGCAAAAAAGATAGAGCCATAAGAACCCATAGCACAAGGAAATCCAAAAGCTAACTACAGAAAAAAAGAATGAAACCCATCAGCAACCTGAAAGCAAAACACCAACAAAAAAGGCACCTAATCAAACAACACAACAAAGCTAAAACATTTTATCTAGTTCATTAGCTAAGGCCAAATTATCCTCTATGACCCCCTCATGCATTTCCATTACATCCTTTAGCTCCTCAAAAGAGATAGCAACTCGTTTCTTTATTTTACTCCTCGTCCTCAGGCACATACCCACATCAACAACCTTCTGTGTAGCAAGATCTAACCCATCATTCTTATCCAATGGATTGTTGGGAAAAACCTCATCCAAAGCCATCACAATATCACTCAACTCAAGGGGATTCCCATTCCAGTTCACAACCATCTCATTCAACACAAAGAGGCCCTTAGCAGTCGTCTTCAGAGAATTATTGCTGATATTGACAACCATTTTCAGATCCTCAGACAACTTAGAAATTTTATGCTCCATATTATTAAACCTCTCTTCATAAGTATTTTGCACCGCCACCTCCAAAGAAGTAATCCTCTCCTCATGGGAAGAGCCAATACAATCAGAATTCACAACCAACTTATCAAGCATTACATTCGTAGTTTTAACTTTACCTTTGATATCCCACTCCTTCTAATTGTTGTGCACCAACACCACACAAACATCTTGCTAGTTTTTAAGCTGAAAATTGAGCTCCTTAACCTCTGAGAAGAGCCATTTAACAAGAGTCAACAGGTTATGATTACCATCCTCATCCATCCTACAAAACATATGCATATTAATTTCATCCCAATTCACAAGGGGAGTCTCTTGAGAGCCCAGATTATCAGCGGGAATCTCGCGAACCTCATCTTTATCCTTCATATCATCCTCCATAGGGGGATCCTCCACCTTAACACGGTTCTTATCAATCAAGTTCTCAAGGTCGGCCAAAATTTCTAGCCACTCCGCCTTCACAACACTCCCTTTAACCTGCACTGAAAGTGAAGGAGAGCCATGGGAATCTAGAACAAGGTCAGTCTCCTTAGAAAAAAAAAAACCTTCAAACCCATGCAAAATACCTTCCATCATCTATTCAGCCCCAGAGAAACCTTTACCATCCTCTACACCATCCTTTAGACCAGGGGACTCCAAGACACCCACATTGCTAGCATCTGACATCTAATTGAATTCAGAATCAGGAGCTTCTTCCAAAGCCTTTGAATCCTCAACCTTCTTCTTACCCAGTTTCTTCTCTTTTCTTAAACTCTTTTTCTTCCTAGAAATCATACCAGGTTCTTTCTCCTAAAAATCTATTTCATAACCCTTTGACCATGATTCAGAGGCTTCAAAACCCTCAGCAGAGTCACTAATTTCCTCTGACTGCTCCTCAAAGTTGGAATCATCCTCATCATTTCCATCCCACTCCTCCACTGAATCACTAGTCTCGTACCCTGAATTTTTACTAGCCTTTTTACATGCCTAAGGCTTAGGAGAGGTCGGGATTAACTTCAAATTAATATGTTCAACCATTGAATTCATGATCCCTTCATGGAGAATGACCTTCTAAGGGTTTATGTGGTGATCTTTAATGATATGCTCCATGGAAGACAAAAGATAAAATGGAAACGACACCAGAGCATTATGCCGAAATTGATTTAACAACATAAAATGGAAACTAAAGATCATAGAGAACCTACCCTCTAGAGTGAAGAAATTCATAATTTCTAACAAAATATCCCTCCACAATAGCTTGAGCGATTTACGTGAATACCCACCACTCTCAACCAATCTTAATTTCTTCCTTTCATCATGTTTGAAGAAATTATCCAAGGCTTTCTTAGTCATGCCTCTGTCACAGTAGAATTCCCTTCCTGAGATAGGAAGACCAATAACCTCTGCCACAAATTCCTCATTGATATTAAATTCCACACCTCTAAACCATAGAATCCTCTGATTCCATCCCTTAACAAAGACCTATGTCACCTCAGGGTTCGACCCTTGAAGATTGAGAAAATAGGAGCAGAGAAAATAGGAGCAAACTTCACCCTTCTCCAAGTGATCCCACACAATCCCATTAGTCTAAAACTCCTCACAAGAGTGAGTGGATCCACTCTACAATGAGCACCACCCATAGTGGAAAGCAGTGAACATTAATCCTCTAGCACCTTAACCTTTTGCACATAAAGATTAAACAAGCATACCACAGAGGAATGCAAAAGATACCTAGAAAGCGTGTAAGCCTATCAAACAAAGTACCATCATAGCTATGCTACTAGACCATCATAATATGGATTACAAGGAGGCAGTTATGAAAAGAGAAAGTCCAAACCATGAAATGCAAGAACCAACTCAAAGAAAAATAAACGAACCACCCCCCCAACTTCAAAAGCTTAATGACAAGAAATCTTGTCATTATTAGAGTTAGTCTTAAGATTAAGAGGTAAGGTTTCAAAGTCATCCCAATAATTACGAGAAACCACACCCATATTTTTCACCCCATCAGCCAACGAGTTGGCTTCCCAAAATGCATGAGAAATTTTAATCTCCTCAAAAGAATTAATGAGAGACAAAGAGTCATTAATAAAATGATAAATTGACCAAGAAGGGGAGCTAGTAAGTAGAAGGCATTTAATAATATTAATAGAGTCCCCTCCAAGCCACAGTTTGGAGACCCCAAAGTTTTTAGCCAAAAGAAGACCATGATAGGCTACAACTAATAAGTAAGTTTTTCATCTTTTTTACATCTAATTTCTTGACTATGTGTAGATTTTTCCTCTTCATCTTGTTTTACACCCCAATTGTGTAATTACTATTTACTATTACTATGTAGGGTAAAATGTGAATGTAATGTGAATTTTGGAGATAAATAAATTTTTCTTGTACTTTGTTATCAATACATTATGAATGAAGGTTATCACATCTAATGTTATCTCATGGAAAAGTACTACATATATGTGAATGGATGGTTATTGAATTGATATTCTAACCTTGGAGATGTATTATGTATACTACATATTTTGTGAACAACTGATTGTCATGTGCATGTATTATTGGTTGCAGGTAAATGTTCATTCCTCCATACGAAGGGGAAGTATCACTCAGGAGAAGTGATTGGTCGGATAACTGGTAACTTAACCTATTTGAGCTTACACACACTCACAATAGAATAATTGAGTTAGGTTATTATGTTGGGAATAGGTAAGTCATCCTTAGTATAATGTGTCTGCATTAGTAAGGGTCTTGATTACTATTGAATGCATGCTTCGGTGATGTTTATCTGTTTAGAACTTGTGAGTCCTTCCTTATGTTATTGTGTTGATTGTGCTTTGGGTTTAGTCTTTGGGCTTTATGAATGGTTACCTTTACATCATTTCATATGAACATAAATTTTAGCATGTATATAGGCATATATATCTATACATATACATGGATCCGTGTATGAGAGAATTAGAAAATGCACATGTATGTAAGTAAAAATACTCACAGAGGTACATACATGAGGAAACAACTATATGTATATATATGTGTGTGTGTGTACTTGTTGAATAGGCATGCCAATGGGAATAGGAATATATGTGTTTTGAAGCTTATGAGACCTTCCTTGTGAGTGTATGTACGTATCTATGCTGATAAGTATATATAAGCATCTAATGTATGTATGTATATATGTTTAAAACAATAACTCAAGCATATGATTATATAATATGCATAAGAATGTGGGTTGCACGTTTATAATATATGTATGTACATACACACCTTGTGTATTTACTCATTGATAAAGAAAAATACATATGTGTCTAATATTGTATTTATATATATCTATATATGCAAGTATTAATAAAACTACATATATACATATATGAATGATATACACTATACCTTGGGATATATATATATATATATGTATATATATATATATGTATATATGTGGTTATGGTAATTCCATATCATGCAAATAACAATTATATATAAATGCATATATATAAGTATGTAGTATTAAGGATTTGTATTTACAAGTATATTAGTTCAATATGGAATACAAGGTTTTGTAAACAAGAGAATATATAATAATATATATATTATGTGTTGCATTATAATACGTATATATATATAGATACTGAAAGAATTTTACAAATACTAATATCTAGGATAAAGCATGAGGCACAACTCATGAAAAGAGTTTAGCTTTTCAAGGAAACTACATGAGGTAATTAGTAGTGCACATCCTTTATAGGATAAACCCTCATTAAATATTATTAAATACAAAAGATAGGGCACTAAAATAATGCGCAGTAGATAAGGAAGCTTTAAATCCACGTTTATGGTACATGTGGATTGCATGATAAAGGTTGATTATGAGGTACTGATGACTATGTTTAGAGAAGCCAAGTTTTACTCTTGTTGTCATGCTTAATGGAACACATATATATTTCATTTAAAGCTTGTTTCCTTATGTCAAAGCATGACATAGACTTAGTCGACGCCTATGGAGAAGTTTATCTTTGACTTGGTGAACTTAAACTGCCATGTTTTTATGCTTGAACCAAAATCTGTTAAAGAGTAAATGACTCGTCGATGACTTTGTCAATGTGAATAAATGACTGAGTTGACTCACACATAGATTTAGTCGATGAAGGAATGGTGTTTCCAATTGGTTATTGACTTTTTATGATTGAGTGGAAACTGCACCAACTATGATAATATAGAAGAGGCTTTGGTGCCACCTTTGTAAACCCATTTGCTATAGATATTGAGTACTAGCGATAATTTGAGTTGTCCATGTGCAGATTTGAATAATTCTTTATTTCTTATCAATCTAGCAAGGTCGATCTATAGATGTTTTTCTAAGTATGAGCTTACATTGTCACCACCTTTTTGGTATGATATATGTGTATCTATGCATGGTGTTTGTTGTCCACATCCATGCATAGACTATAGGATGTGTAGCCCCATGCTACTATATAAATAACAAAGCAATTTCAAGACACATTATTTTCAGCTTATTCTTAGTTTTACTTGTGAGAAAGATAGAGAGAGAGAGAGAGAGAGAGAATTTTATCATATTGACAGAGAGAGTTGCTATTTGAGTGAAGTAATCTATCAACTTGAGAGTTAGAAGTTCATTGTGACATTCTTGAGAATCTATTATCAAGCTTTTTGTTGTTTGGGAGAGGCTACATTCATGTCAATTGATTGGACAAGTGATAACAGGCATGAGGATATTCTTCTTTGTTACTTTATTTATGAAAGAATTATTCTCCACGGATGCTTTGAAGTGTATTTTATGGGTACCTGCATTTAGGGTAACTAGAATGTCTTTAAAAAGGAAGTAGAAGCTTTTATGTTGTTTTTATGATGTGCTTATATGTACTCCATAATAGGAGGTTGGTGTTTGTCATAGGTATTACATACTATATATGATTAGACATGAGTGGCATATGAGTTACTCTAAGCTAGGTTATTGATTTAACTAGGATAGCTATTATGGTCGAGTAAATCACTTGAGCCTATGAGGTACTATATGAATAGAGACATAGGTAAGATTACTTATTGAGTAAGAGTTGCTACTAGGGTAGCTGCTTTCTACTCTCACTGTGAAATTATAATATTTACAAGATTCAACTCTTGAATCATCCCTTTTAATTCAAGGGAATACACTCTTGATTGGAATCATCCATTGATATAATTAAACTTCAATTGAGATTGATCATTAGTATGAATCACTTATTGACATGATATAATACTAAAGGGAGTCAATTATATATATATAGTCTATGATTATGTTAAGGCTTATGTAGCTATACTCTAGATTATAAAGTTACACTTATGATTAGATTATCCTTTGTAGTGAATGGCTTGTCTATGTTAAGTTATCCCGTGGACTAGGAAATATTATACCAAGGATGGGAATATCCATAAGATATCATAGAGTATTTGGAAAGGGAAATATTTTGTTTTCGTGCTTAAATATTACCTAGGGAAGGAAATTACTTATACATAATATATGAAAGGTTAGGATCCAAACTGAGCTAGTAGAAGTGTATGTGAATAGATTGACCTTCATTTGAAGTACTGAATGAGAAAACTTTGGCCAAAGTAGTGTAAGTAGCCACTATTTACACTATCAGATTCACTATGATCCAGTATTACATGCTAGTTTGAGATTGTGGGATTACAAGTTATAGTCATGTAGGAAAAAACACTAAGCTCAGATAGGCTATTGATACGAGGTTTCCCAACCAACCTCTTCATCAAAAGGTAGGGCCATCTATCTTTGATAGATGTGCAAGAGATCACATATGATTCTGTGGTTGGTGGAAAAGTGCTTGAGTGATGATTCTCCTCACCATTTGGTAGCTAGGGTTTGTAGATGTGTATGCCAGTATCAGGGACAACTGTAGTTTTTATACTAGTGAGTAGGGACATTCAGGATGTATGCACCGATACAGGGACATTAGCACAAGTTTGTATATCTATTGCTAGATGAAGCTCAAAGGAGCTATGAACATATCATGTACTCATTATGTAGAAGGATGTAATCATGAATGTTATACTTGAGTTCAATCAATATTATATCTATGTATTTGGAAGATTTGTGAAATTACAATGAAATGCAATGAAAGTTGGAAATAGTGTTGTTTCAATCATGCATGTAATTTACATTATGGGAAGAAATTTTTTTATTGCTATGTCGTGACATCATAGAATATTTACTTATCATGAAAAGTTGGTGATTATACTGAGTAGAAAATTTGGGTAGTTACATGTGGAATTAGAGCTACCAGGTTCAACACTGAAACCTATGAGCTCATTATGCAAACAACGCATAAACCTGATCAGAAGATAATGGTTGAAAAGTTCTTGTTCCACAATGGAAAATGAAAAGAACTACAAGAAAAGAGAAATGAAGATGAGATTCTTGGAAATTTATTTAAGTTGGGGCTAGTTAGGAGTCATCCCTAGAGTTGGAAACTCCAAAACCAACAACTTATATTTATATCCCCTAGGATTGCGGAAGATTATGCAACTGGGTTATGTAAGGAGGTTAGGAAGAATAACCAATATATATACCCGTATCCTATAAAATAGTTATATGACTCTAAGGGAAAGGGAATAAATGAGATAATCCCTTAATTATTAGTAACCTATAGATAAAGATTCAATAATTCTTGGATTTAGTGAAAACACTACGATGCAACCTAGATTGATTTCTTTTAGAAAATTCTACCTCTTCTTGCAAAAAAATCAGTATTTTTTGATCACTTTCAAAGACATGCCATTGATCCTGATTGTTTGGAACAATAAGCCTTACAACAATATTGATTTGTCGCTATCTTTCATTTGCAACATGTGTTGGAATATCAAATTGAGCACCAACTACCACAAGCCTATCAACATACTTATGTTAGCCTCTAGGAATTTCCTGGATGTTGAAACCTTCAAAACCATTAATTAGATCCCAAACTCTATGTTTGTAGGATTTGAGAAAATTGTTCTTGGTTGAAATTTGAGTTCTGACCTGATGAACAACCAATTCACTATCACCAAACACTTTCAACAACTTATGTTCCTTTAGTAATGCTAGTTGAATACCCTAGATGAGGGTCTCATACTTAGCCACATTGTTAGTTCAACTAAACTAAAGCTTGAAAGATAAATAGTATTGCTCTTTTCTTGGAGATAATAATATTACACCAGCACCAACACCATTCTTTCTTCTAGAACCATCAAAGAAGAGATGCCACAATCACCCTTGATCTACTTGAGTTCTTATGAGATTGGGAAAAAGAGAATTTTATTCATGAGTACAATAGGTCCCAAGACCAATATCTTCAACTTCAACTATGGTAAAGGGGTCAAATTGGAATGCATTACCCCATTCATCTAGTAGATAGTTAGGAACCTCCTCTAAGGAAGTAACAGGATCATGAATAAAACACTCTTCCTTTTGAACATGCAATGTGTAGTTCATGTTTATGGGACTAGGACTATAAGGCTCTAGATGATCTTTTTCTATGAGTTCAGATGTGATGGTCACCTTAGTACCATATTTGGTTTTTAATAACATTTGGGACCAATCAAAAGATAGGTATCCACCTATCTTGGAAATAAAATATCTAAACAAGCAAATGAAAAAATGAGCAGGGAGGTCTATGACTGAAATGTATTGCAACACATCACAGCTAGGGCATGCATGCAAGGTAAAATTTAGGTTCTTAATTACTCCAACTGTTCTAAAAATAGTACCATCTAATTGTAAGAAACCCTTGGTAACAGATTCATATTTTATGCCAAGCTTATCAGTAATCACTTTAGGCATAATAGAACTACTAGCCTCATAATCTATTATGTAGTTATGTACTGTATGTTTTACAATAACTAAATAAAGGTAGAAGGGAGGTGGATTACTGATTTTGTTAGATTTCCCTTCCATTTCAAGTTGTGCCAAGTTGCTTCACATAGTAGGTTCATCCTTTTATGATACCTCCTTTATTCGATTGTGTTCCTTCAAGGCTTGTTGCATGAGATTCCTTTGAGATGGAATGAACAAAGCCTCCCACATGGTAACATTCAAGTTAGCCTTCTTCATCTGATCAACTATGCTGAAAGGAAGCTAATTGGTTTTTTGGAAAATAATAGGGGCAATAAGCTTTGTCCTTGTTGTTTGGGTGACCTTGGGTTACTTTATAGATTTCTTGTTAGGCCTACCAATAAGATAATTTTATTGTGGGGCATCTGTTGTTCTCTTTTTTGGTCCAACATTTGCACCTTGTTGAGGTTTTTGAGAGATTGATTCCTTCCCAACCATGGAAGATGTACCACCCTCCATTGCTCTTTTATGATCTTTTATTTTGAGCTATTGTATTAACAACTACTTGGTTTACACCACAAAATTATTCTTGACGCCAATTGACCAATGAAGAGTCTTCATGCAATTGACCTTGCCTTCTAGCAACTATCTGGTTTGCATTAAATTGTTGTCTTGAGGTGGAGGTTTCATTTTAAACCACCAAAGTTTGCACAAATTCCTCATTTTGGCAAGAATTTTGATTATGAGGTTGCTCGCATGTGTAAAAACACTCCTACTCTTGAGCTAGGTTGTTCTGAACTAGTACCAAAGCCTTAGAAGAATTGGTAGTAGGTGGATGTATGCTATTCATGGGCTTAGTGTTGCTCCATTTTTTTCCCTTGAAAAGGTTGTCTATTTTGCTGATAGCTCTAATTTGAAGGTTGATAAGGCCTACTATTTTGAGCTTGTTGTTTCCTTATTGTCACTAATTGATTACCACAATTTTACAACAAGGCTTTAAATTCATGCAACTCATTTGAAGGGGTGGCAGAGGTAGATAGATTTATGATTAAAGTAACTAGGATAGAAGCCAATGTAGGTTATGGAGGAAGCTCTAGAAACAAATGCATTGGTGGCCTTAGAGATATCTTCCCATCCTGTATCAATTTTTTTTTCCCCTTATGGAAAGATCATGTGCATTTAGTAAAGTAAAACCAACCATAGACTAAATCATAACTACTATGTTGCTATTGAGAGACCTCAAGAAATATAGGAAAGAATATTTTGGAGAAGGTCTCACCAAGGCAGGGATTCTATCCTAGTCTTCTAGAATCTATAGTTGAAGTCACTCATGAATCCATGAGGATCTCTTTTAATAGTGGCCAGTTTCTTTACCAAGGACAAATAGTCACTTTTATCCTCAAAGTGCTTGCATATATTTTCATCTAACTCATCCTAGTTGTGAATGGAGTTTGTTGGTAGATCTCTATACCATTGTAATTATTTTCCTTTCAAGGAAGTGGCTAACAATCTAACAACCATATTGTCTTTTGTTACATCATGCACAAATCATATATTTTCCGCATCTATGATGTGCTTTGTTGGAGTTGTGGATGTCTCACTAGTGAAACGAGGGATAATTTTGAGGACATTGATTGATATATCATCCTTCTAGGCTAAAATCAAAGGATTTTCACCACTAAAGGATACATAGGGTTGATTTATAGGTGCAACCATATGGAATAAAGTTATGTGTTCTTGAGCAACAAGTTTTCTCTAAGTCTAGTGATAACTTTAAAAACCCTCCTTAAAAAAGATATAAATCTTGGTGAATCTATCACTTTTTTAGGAAAAATATTAATTTCCTTTGGAGAATATTGTAAGGAAAGAAGAGGTGCGGAAACACTTCCATAATGTAAATTATAAGAGGATAATGCATACATATGGTTCAATTTCAAATTATAGTTCATAAGAGATGCACATTAAAGGAATAGCAGATCATAACAAAATTAACACAAACACATAATGGACACCAAATTTAACGTGCGAAAATCCTTATGGGAGAAAAACCCACCACACCAAGAAAAAACACTTTGTATTATAGTGAACAAAGTCCACTACAAAGTTATAGTTTGTGCTTCTTAGATGTCAAATTATAATGTCAATTCAAGAAACATAACATTTCCCTGATCAACCTCATTCTCTCATTGAACACACTCTCTCCCTCTTTGATCACAGTTACAATGACATAATTTCATTTCAGAATTTTCCAGAGAGAATACCAATCATTCTACATCCCAGGCCATCTCGTAAACCAACCTTCACATAAAAATTATCATATTAGGCCATTGATGAGACAAACACAAACCTCTCGTTGATATGTTCAAGTCTCATTGACGAGTGTAATGCCCACCAAACCAAATAGTCATCAGAGTATCAGCAAGACAAGAGGCCATGTCCCACCGATCACTCATCATCACACCAACATGAGCTCCTCATGGCACACCATTGACCAAGTCCATCATCATAGCAGGGAGACACCATATCATTTCCCAATGATGGAAGCAAGTCTCACCAATGTCCACTTTATTGCTCAATAAATCTCACCTTGTATCGGCATATTGGTGAGACAAGGTATCTATCACCGAAATGAGGATGTCATACCGATGAAGGTCACACTTGTTGATGTGGTCCCTATGACCAAGTCATCATTCCTTGAACCACCTATCGCTATCCACCTAACAACTCGAGTCTCACCACAGATTATCGGTGTGACAACCTTTGTCGAAGAGAGTTTCCTCAAATTCTCATTGAACACTCAAATTCTCATCAATGATAATGGATAAGACATCTTCAGGAATGTCTAAGAGACTTTTGTCAAAGGAACACTAATCAGCCGAAGTCACATTGAAAAGATCGGTCAAGAATTATTCTGGATGTTGAGACATTTCACAATGTCTCAACAAAGACCCACAATATCTTTGACATGAAAATTTTGGCTTAGCATTAGCATGTCAAGGAGACACTGAATGAACTCACGTCGATAGATAAATCTCTTACTGACAAGCTTCCAATGAACCAATCTTTCGGTCCAACGTTGAAGACTCCATTTGAGGTCACGCCGACAATGAATTGTCTTGCCGATAAAGATGAACTGAATACTATTTGATGCCATTATTATGCCAAGAAGTTGAGACACATTTCCAACATGCTCTCACTTGATGAAGATTTACTGGCTTAATCCAAATATGAGATTACTAAATGTCATAGGCCCTAAGGCACATCGAATTTGCACACCACCCAAACTTGTCTATGCTTATTGGTTTTGTTAATGCATCTGCAAAGTTTTACAGAGTATCCACCTTCTCAAAACCGACCTTTCCATCCTTTACCATATCTCATACAAAATTATATTGCACATCAATTTGTTTTGTCCTGGCATGGAAAGTTCTTTTTGCCAAACAAATGACACTCTGACTGTGACAACAAATGGAAATTTTCCTTGCAT
Organism: Sequoiadendron giganteum; assembly: GCA_007115665.2. NCBI lineage: Eukaryota > Viridiplantae > Streptophyta > Pinopsida > Cupressales > Cupressaceae > Sequoiadendron > Sequoiadendron giganteum. Next base: position 620,326,211 of record CM021108.1, read on the forward strand.
TGAACCCAATATCAAAACACAAATGTCTAAGCCAAATGGCTTCTTTATAGGCATGTGTTTCTGCCATATATTCTGCTTTTGTAGTAGATAAAGCAACTATAGCCTACCGCTTGCTTATCCAACTAATTGCACCACCATTTAATGTGAAGATGTATCCATTGGTGGATCTTCTACTATCAATGTCCCCTACCCAACTAGAATCCACATAACCTTGAATGTTGATGGATCTCTGTGATCCAACTGAGCTACCATAATAGCACAAAGGGTATTGAGAAGTCCCTTTTAAATATTTAAAAAATATTTTCACAACATCCCAGTGTAGTCTAACTAGATTTGCCATAAAACGGCTAAGAACTCCCACTACTTGGGAAATTTCTATCCTTGTACAGACCATTGCATACATTAAACTTCCAACTACACTTTCATAAGGCACTCTAGTCATATCCTCCATCTCAGTAGGAGATTTTGGACAATCTTCAATAGATACCTTCATTCCTTGCAACACTAGATCAACTAGTTGCTTGCAATCAGTCATGCCAAATCTCTCTAAGATATTATTTATATACTTACTCTAACTAAGCCAAATATTTCTACTTACTCTATCTCTTTTCATTTCCATCCCTAGAATATACCTTGTTGTACCAAGATCTTTCATTTCAAACTTTGCAAACAAGTGAGATTTTAGATCAGAATTCATAGTCTTACTATTTCCTATGAACAACATGTCATCAACATATAGGGCAATAATAAGCACTCGATCATTTTTTAGTTTTGGAGTACACACAATGATCAGATTTTTATCTTACAAATCCCACTAACAACACAAATGTGTGAAACTTCTTGTACCACATTCTAGGTGATTTTTTAAAACCATATAGATATTTATTTAACATGCAAACTAGATTTTATTTACCTTTTTCAACAAAGTGCTCCAGTTGGGACATATAAATTTCTTCTTCAACATCTCCATGAAGAAATGTTGTCTTCACATCCATCTATTCAATCTCTAAGTCATACGGTGTTGCAAGTGACAAAATAAATCTGATAGATGTCAGCTTAGCTATAGAGGAAAAAATTTCACCATAATCAATTCCCTCTACCTAGGAATATCCTTTCGCAACCAACCTAGCTTTATACTTTTCAACATTTTCATCTAGACCAATTTTCTTCTTAAATACCCACTTACAACCAACATTCTTTTGAACTTTAGGCAAGGGTACCAAATACCAGGTTGCATTCTTCTCTAATGACACCATTTCCTCTTTCATGGTTTCCAACCAAGAATTCGAATTAGACATTTCTATAGCCTCTTTCATAGTCCTAGGCTCATCAGTGTTTGTAATCAAAGCATAGGCACAATTTTCATCCAACATGGCAAAATAATACCTTTCAGGTTGTCACTTTTCATGTGTAGACCTCCTCATAGGTTGAGGCTTAGGTTGTGGTTCTTCTTCTTCAGAACTCTTAGAGCTGATTGAGATCTCCTCAGTTTTAGGTACACTTCATAGTTCCTCTTTATCTAGAGTTTAAGGAATTTCAACTACATTTTTCTTTTCTTCTTCCATCTCTGACTGCAGATCCACTAAAGATAGTTTCAGCTCACGAAATATTAAACTTATGTTGTATACAACCTTTTTAGTCATAGGATCCCAAAGCTTCTATCCTTTCACACCAATTTCATAGCCAATGAAGATACATTTTACAACTTTATTTTCCAACTTAGATCTTTTCTCATTCGACACATAGGCATATGCCTCATAGCCAAAGACCCTCACATTTCTTAAAGAGGGCTTCTTACTAGACCAAGCTTCTATAGGTGTTTTATCAAAAAGTTTTGAGGAGGGAGATTGATTTATTAAGTAACATCTTGTAGCCACAGACTTAGCCCAAAAATTATTCTCTAGACCAACACTGCTCAACATGCTTCTCACCTTTTTCATCAGCGTCCTGTTCAACCTTTCAACAACTCCATTTTTTGTGGAGTGTAAGGTATTTATTTATTTATTTTTATTCCATGGTCTTTGCAGTACCTTTTTAAATCTATAGAACAAAACTCACCACTGTTTTCTGTCCTCAGACATTTATTTTTTCTACCAGTCTTATTTTCTACCAAGTTTTTAAACTCTTTGAACCGTCTGAACACTTCTGATTTACTTTTTTAAAATACACAAATGCCCTTCTCAAATAATCATCAATAAAAGAAACATAATATCTTGATTTCGATAACAAAAGAACATTTGCTGGACCAAAAAAATTAGAGTGAATATAATCTAGAACACTAGAAGATTTATGAGGACTAGAATAAAATTAAACACAATGTTGTTTTCCATATATACATTGTTCACAAAAATTGAACTCAAGGTTATATTCATCAAGCCCTTCAACTAGGTTTTTATTTTTTAGTACTTTCAAGCCTTTCTCACCAATGTGGCCAAGCCTTTGATGCTAGAGCATGATATTTTCTGCAAGGATTTTCACCTCCAAAGAGTTTTCACCCAGATGAATTTTTTTTTCCTTCTCTACATGAGCAACCTTTTCTGACTTTACAAAGACAATGTTACATTGAATAACATGTGTGTCTAGTTTGTACAAAGTACCAATTCGAGCAACCTTAGCTAGCACCATCGAGGCTCTAATCATCTTACATCCACCATTCAAGAATGAAACTTGCATGCCAACACCATTCAACTTGCTAACATAAAGTAAATTTTGAGCCAGACCTGGTATATGCATTACACCATCAATTCCTTTGATCCTTCCATCAAGAAATTGAATTATGACTCTTCCATGGCCAACAATTTATAGAGATGAGTCACTTTCCAAATACACCTTTCCACTAGCATACTTTTTCGTATTTTGTAAACCAATCTTTGTGAGATGTCATGTGATAAGATGCATCTGAGTCAATCAGCCAGACATCATCTGATGCCTAAGTTTCCAAGGCTGCAATGAAGGCATCTACATCGCTATGAGAAGAATCATTTTCTGAAGATTTCTTTATTTTCTTCTTCTTTTTCTCTTCTTTTCAATCCTTATGGACATGACTAGGCTACCCACAATTCCAACACTCCACCTTGGACTTCTTTCTAGGAGACTTTGATCTCCTTTCATATTTTGATCTTGACTTCTTTTCCTTCCTCTTGCCTTTCTCCTTCGATTTTCCTTTGCCATCTTAGAAGATTTCCTTCACATTTCTTTTGTTAGCAATGAAGCAAACACATCTTTCATCTTGAAAGTGGTAACGTTACTCCCTATAACCATCACTAAATGATCCCATGAGTTGAGCAAAGAACATAAAAAAATAATACAATGATCCTCATAATCTATCTTCACACCTAAAAATGTTAAATGAGCAATGAGAATATTAAACGTATTCAAATGATCAGCCACAAACGACCCTTCCTCCATTTTTCAAAGAGTGTAGCTTCTTCCTCAAGAATAAATTATTCACCAAGGACTTGCCTTGATAAATGTCACCAATTTTCTTCCACAAAGAAGATGTAGACTTCTGCTCATGAAAATTTTGAAGAAAAAAATCTGCAAGACAGAGTCTTATCAACCCTTTAGTTTTTCTATCTGTGAGGTCCCATTCTTCTTGCTTCATGCCAAAAGGTTTAGTTCCAAACACAACAATCTAGAGTTCTCTATCCACCAACAGGTCTTCCATTTTGAGTTTCCACAACTCATAATTTCCACCATTGAACTTTTCAATTTCTATGTTCCCCGATGTGCTTGCCATCTAAATTTGCAATCGGGATTACCAGATTCATTTACAAGACTCCCACTTTAGAATTAGCACAAAAAACCCATCCAATCCATAAGGATAAAACAACTGGCCAGGCTCAGATACCACTTGTAAGGAAAGCGAAGGTACAAAAACACTTCCCTAATGAAAATTATAAGAGGAGAATGCAGGCATATGGCTCAATTTCAAATTAAAGTTCATTAGAGATGCACATTAAAGGAATACCATATTAGAAAAAAATCAACACAAACACATAATTGACACCAGATTTAACATGGGAAAACCTTTACAAGAGAAAAATCCACCACACCAAGCAAAAACACTTTGTATTATAGTTAACAAAGTCCACATACAGAGTTACAGTTTCTGCTTCTCAGATGTCAAATTACAATGTCAATTCAGGAAACATAACATTTTCTTGATTAACCTCATTCTCTCATTGAAAACACACTCTCTCTCTCTGATCACGGTTATAATTGCATAATTTCATTTTAGCATTTTCCATAGAGAACACCAATCGTTCTACATCCCAGGCCATCCCGTAAACCAACCGTCAGATAGTAGTTATCATATCGGGCCATTGAAGAGACAACCACAAAAATCTCATGAATATGTTCCAATCCTACCGATGAGTGTAATACTCGCCAAACCAAACAATCATCAGAGTATCAGCGAGACAAGAGACCATGTCCCATTGATCTCTCATCATCACATCGGCACATGCTCCTCATGGCAGACCGTCAACCAATTTCATCGTCACATCGGGGAGACACCATATCATTTCCCACCGAGGGAAGTAAGTCCTGTCAATGCCCACTTTACCGCTCAATAAATCTCACCTTGTATCAGCATATCAGTGAGACAATTTCTCTCTCACTGATATGAGGATGTCATACCGATGAAGGTCGCACCAATTGATGTGGCCCCTATGTCCAAGTCAACATGCCTTGAACCACCTATCACTATCCACCTGATAGCTCGAGTCTCACCATGGATCATCTGCATGAAAACCTTTTTCGAAGAGAGTTTCCCCAAACTCTCACTAAACACCCCAAGTCTCATTGATGAGAATGGACAAGACTTCTTCAGGAATGTCTAAGAGAATTTTTTCAAAGTCACACTGATCAACCAAAGTCCCATTGACAAGACTGGTCAAGACTTCTTCTAGTGTCGATGAGACATTTCACAATGTCTCGCGAAACACCCACAGTCTCTTCGATATGAAAATTTTGGCTTAGCATAGACATGTCGAGGAGACTCTGAATGGACTCACGTCGATAGAGGGATCTCTTGCTGACAAGCTACCAATAGACCAAGCTTGTGGTCTGACATTGAAGACTCCATTTGAGGTCATGCCGACAATGAAATTCCTTTCCAATAAAGACCAACTGAACATTTTTTGCTGCCATTATTATGCTAGTAAGTTGAGAAACATTTCCAAAACATCTTTCCTTCTTTTTCAAAAAAATATTAATTTTATTGGTGATTTTATTACATCACTAAAAATTTGTGGAAAATTATGACGAATCTTGAAAAATAATTGGAAAATACATTAATTGTGATGGTGAATCCATCCAATCTAAAAATAATTCTCATTTAAAAGTAGGGGCACGAGGGTGGAAATTATTGATGGGTTTAAGGTGTAGACTATAATATTTACTTGCCCCATTTTTTTAAATATAATATAATGGATCTCATTGTATTCTAAAAGGTAAAATGTACCCATGATCTATAATTATCATGTGGCTTGAAATTGGTTTTAGATAATTGATCTAACAACCCTTGTTGCACTCTGCGAGGTAAAATATACCCACAATCTATAATGCTAATGAGACCCAAAATTGTGGGCCCCACGAGTATTAAAAATTGTGGGTACATTTTACCTCATGGAATACAACAAGGACCATTAGATTATATTATAAATCAATGGAAGAAACTAAAGATTAGAAATATGGTCCTAAAGCAACTAATAATTATGATATACTAATGGCGAATTAAAATAGATTTCTATAATAATTTTTAAAATTTAGGCAAATATGATCTAATCATGTGTTAAATATTGTAGGGAATTTGTGACTTCAAATTTTTAATAAAATAAATTCTTTGGTGATTTAGATAAGAATATAATAACATTTTGTAAAAATGTGGTGATTCAAGTCACGTTATAGATTGAACTATTAGCCAATTGGAAAATATTAGCCACTAAAAAATCATTGTTTTAGTCTGAAATAATCTACCCAATGGTGGCGTAGATTGAGCTCTAGGAGATGGTCTTGTAGGAATTCTACTTCCCCTTATAGGTGACAAGGAGTGTCTATATATTATTTTAGAAACATGAAATGAGAGCTTACTATACTGAAAATTACCTCTAGAAGATGCCCTAGTATGAATCCTGGGCATGAGTTGTACAGGTCTGATCTGGGACCAAGATGATTATAGAGTCCTCCCTTGAATGAAAAGTCATGAGGTAATTTTTTGAATACCTCCTAAGGATTAAATGTTGATAATAACAACACTTCATCAACAAGAGGAAATAAAATTTATGTTAGTCCCATCAGGCACACCAAAAGCTATTATCACCTAAAATTTCACCCTGTTGAACATGGCATTCAACATTCCAATGACACCATTGAAATTACCTAAAGGTGTGGGACCTTGAAAATTAAGGTCAAGATTCCAAATAATGTCAGCTTCCTCTTCATATCAAAGTGCAGATGTGTTGGTCTAACCCAACACATGAAACCCTATCAGTAATCTCTTCTAACAACTCATAGGGGAAAAGGGGTGATGTACCAAGATATAAATTTGTTTCTTCCTACTTTAAAGAACACCATAGATTAATGAAAAAAACCAAAAAAATGGTTCAAACATGCAAGACGTAGCAATCATAATGGTTAAATTCTATTAACATAAGGAATACAAAGCAATCTTTACAATGGTAGAATGCAAAAATATGCAGTGTTTGCAAGAGAAAAACCCTAGAGGAGTTAGAGGAAGAACCCTTAGAATGAATACAATTTTGCATTTGTAGTCCAGTCACAACTGAGATGATTTCAGACCAAAACATAACCCTATAAGGGTTAGCAATTCAGGGGAAATCCGATCAGATCAAGAGCAAAGAAGTTGGCATCAAATCCCACACAAAAGATAATCTTGGACAACCCTGATGTGTACGCAATACCCTTGAATTGAATGATTTGTAACAAAAAGGAATATCTTTGAAACACACAAAGGAGTATGGGTGCCATTTTTCATTGAATAGGGTGTGGAAACTTGTGAAGAGTGAACCCTGTAGCAAGGAAATCTGATATTGGTAGCTGAAAATGTCGCTCAACGATAACGACAATTGCTCCTGTGAAATGACATGGTTAGCTGCTAAGGAATTGAATTTGGAACATTCGATCAAAGATGGAGGTATGAGATTGAATCCTAGGCTTACTTTATCAATTATAAAATGTGATTGTTGATTTGAGATAAAGCACAAAATTAACAGCTAGTGCAGAGATTTGAATTTACCTTTGCGAAGTGGTAACCTATCTTTGTCATTGTAAGCCAAAGTTAGACCTCATGCCAACATGATCAACACACAAGAAAGGTGGTCATGTTGGAAAAGATAAATTGAGCTCCCTATGAAATTATTGACCATATTAAGATAAGAAAACATGATAATAGAAGCACACAAATAAAGCATACAAACATGTAAACCTATCTAAATAGACCAAACCTCAATCCGATAGGGGGATTGGTGCTCTTTTGATGTGGAGAGAGATCCCTTTCCCAATCCCTTGTGATAAGCTTCTTGATGTGATGAACAAGATAACTTTGATGAAAAAATACCATAAAAATAAACTAAGATGCGATGAAATGCAAATTATGATTGTGCCTATAGTGCAAATGCTAAGATTATGGATGATAATGGAAATGCTTGAGATTGTAGATGATTTTGAAGTAGAAGTGCCTTGTATTTATAGATTCAAGAGTTGAAGAATGGAGAGATAGGAGGAATGTTGGATTAAAGAATAGCCAATGATATGGTGCCACTTGTCATCATGCCAGTGGAGGAGGAATGAGCACATTTTGGAGAATGTGCAAGTAAATGAAATTAGGTGGATTTGAAATTTGAAAGATGGCTTTAAATGCATATGGTTGAGACATTTTAGGGGGAAATTTTTTTGGGCAAGAAATTCAAACAAATGGAGTTAATGATGGAATATTCCTTGGGAATATGCCTTGTGAGGAAAAATAGGGGTAATTAGATAATTAATTAAAATGTATTTCATGCGCAAGTGGGTGGGTTAGTCAAGGGTATAGGTTTGACCAAGGTTGAGTCAAAACCTAGAGGATGGTTAATGGTGGTTAGAGGTTAATTAATTTAGATTAATTAACTTGGAGGATTTTAGGGGTTTTGACATTTGATCTAATCAATTTGATTTATTAAATCAGATGAGAGGACCTTTAGGACTTAATTAAATAATTTAATTTATTTAATCAAGTATGATTCACATTAGTGAATTAATCAAATAAATTTCTTTATTTGATTAATAGAGGAATTGATGTTAATTGATCAGATTTAGATGCTTGATGTTAGTTAGGATTATTTTCATGTCTACATTTTGCCTCTCTTTGAAGCAATGTACCTATTACATTGGTTCAAAGAATGATTCCGCCAAGATCGAAATTAAAAAAAATTCTGATTTTTTTGGATGCCCCAACGGAAAGAAGTACGTTGGCACATTTCACCCTTGAGAGATTGAGCGAAAATTTCAATTTGAGGGTCAATCTCATGACAAAGAGGTTCAAGATGGATGTACAGATGGTTAGACTAACATATATATATATGATGATGATGATGCAAATGAGATGGATGATAGATATGATGATATGACATGATTATGCAGGATGAGAGTGCAGATTTTTTATGAATGAAAGTTGGATGCATGTTAGCATGAAAGAGGATAGAAGAATGAGAGGGATCAACCCTTGAATCTAAGATGATGCAGAATTCCAACAAGTCTAAGAGTTGTCAAGACTTTATTAGATATGACGATGAATGATGATTATGTATTGCTTATCCAAGGATGGGAGAAGTAAAGAGCATAACTTTCCTTATGTTTGATAACACACATAGATATGATGCATTAAGGTATAGAGAACCAGGATGGTATTGCACCTAGTTTGATGGACTTTGAATCGACAATCAGATAGGAGTACTCTTGTTCACACCTGACATACAAAACATTATTCAGAATGTAGTTCAGATATTCTAAATATCTCGGACCAAAACATAGAAAAGCAATCCTTCCTATGTGGTCAACAAGACATCTAAAACACCTTCCCTACAAACCAGACAAAGCATGCATGACCAAGTTATATTACAAGAACATCCAATAAGCACAGTAGATAAAAAGATAATGACCGTTGCCCCATTCCTTTGTCTCTAAATCATTTTGATTAGGCATCATCGAGAGGTCATTGGAATGAGAACAAAATAAGATAAGTCAAAAAGACAAAGATAAAGTAAACAAACAAGCTAATATTCTTCATACCGCTAGCCAAGACTAAACTATGATGATGATTGATGTTGATTTCCATTGTAGGAAGGATGCATCCTAGGAAATGTTGTGATCAGGTGATATGGGATTGAATGGATGATAAGCTATTGATACCAAGAGTTGACCAACTTATTTACTTATTGACCTAGACTTGAGACTTTGACGATTGACCTTTTACTTTTAAACCTTCTAGGCTTGCTTCCAACTGACTTACCAAAGGATGAAAATGACAATTGATTTATTATGAATGAGATTATTTCGAGTGAGAGCGAGATGGAGATGGATGAATTTTTAAAATATTTGGATGTTTTTGGTGTTTTGAAATGTTTTGAGGCTACTTTTGGGATTTTGAGATTTTTTACACATGTTTTGATTTTCAAATTTTTTTTGTTTTTTCTGAGATTTATGAATGTTTTTGGATTTTGTGTCTCAAGGGCCGATCAAAGATTAGCCTTGCCTATATTTAAGCTCAGAGACGATGTAGTTCAAATACCATGTTTTTGATGTTTTCTGACTATTTTGACCTGTTTTTGGATTTTTTGATTTTATGAATGTTTTTGGATTTTTTGCATGATTTTGACGATTTGGATATGGATATGTGATGATATCAGTGCTTTGTTTTGGGATTTTGTTGAAAACCAAGCTAGTGTTGATCGATCAAACTAATGGATTGATGATGATAACATTGTAAGGGATACACAACAATACAAGGATAGTGTTAAGCAACACGAGGATTGGGAAGGATATCCTGAGATGATGATGGATTGGTTAGATTTTGAAGCTTGATTTGGAAAAAAAATTGTTTTGATGATTTGATGTGATGCTGGAGTGAAAATTATATGCGAATGATATTGATTGTTTGGATTGATGTTTGATGAAAGATAAAGCTTGATAAGGAACATCTTCTCATCAAAATATGTCATGGGCTAGTGATTTGGATTTTTTTCTCACAAGTGCTTGAACAATTTGATTTTATGTTTTCCAATGTTTGGATCACCACATAAGTTGGAAGATATAGATCGAGTTTTATTCCCAAAGAAATATGTAAATATCGGCCCCCAATGTCTAGCAATGTTTGAAAGGCCATGGGTGGGTTCTTGGATAGATGGATGCATGGTTGGATATGGTAAGCACACAAAGGATGCCAAATATTATCTTGTGAAAAGATAAGGTGTTCGAATAGAGGATAATCATTTGGATAATGCTTCAAAAATTAGATAATGTTGGGTAAGATAGAATCAATGAAAATGACCGATGTCAAGATGTTTACCATAAGAAAGTATAAAGTGTGCACCAAGATTTGTCAAGATCAAGATAATTTGGAACTTGGATGGAGATGGATGAAAATGGATTGGATAAATGGTTCATGGATGAATGGATTTATTATGGATAAGATGGGTGGAATATCAACTTTATTATGGATGTGATGAGATGGTTTCACCTGAAGTGGCACACACAGATGCTCAATTCTATGCATGATGCTTGTTTTCCAGGTTTTCATCATGGTACCTATCCAAAGTGCCACCGAAGTTGTATTCACCAGAGGACGATTTTTATTTTTACTATTTTCCTAATTTTTATTTTTTTTGGATTTTTTGCTGAAAGATTTTAAGCTCATGTTGAATCACCTAGTGGTGCCAATTTAGATGCTTCCATCATAATGTGCCATCGATATCCTTCTTGAAGAAGTTGTTTTCCCAAGATCTGTGCACTTGAATACAACTTTTGAGATTCCTGGTCTGCTTTGTTGATACCATAGTTAACTTTGTCTTTTTGCGCACATCATGATAGAGTGCCTTCTGAATCCTTATGATGAAGGGTTTTTTTAAATACATGGTCAATGTGAGAATTAGATATCATGCATGGAGGCGTGAATGGTGCTATGTGTTTAGGAATAGGAGATGGATTGGTTGATAGTTTGGAACCTTTGACTGTTTGGTTGATAGAAGATGTGTACTTCTTAATTTGCACTGGTTCCAAGATACCCTGTTCATGTAGGCCTAACCCTCTGCCTTGATAATTCATCTGGTGAAAAAAATTATTTGCAATAGGATATGGTTTACCTTAGAAACAAGGTGCTAACCCTTCTTTTCTCTATTGTGGATATTCAAAGGTGACAACATCTTCATTGATAAGATAGATTGCCCTAAAAAAGATAAGTGTTCCAAGTTTATAAGTGATAGGATCCTCCATATGTGTGATAAATTTCTGATTGATATATTTGGCTTGATCTTGTGAAATATCAGATTTTAATGCTTCTTCAAGAGGTGTTGATGATTCACTATCCACGTAAAATTCTTTCTCATGATTCATTATTGATATGCTTTCACATGATGTTTCTAATTCACAACTTATGTAGAATCCTTCTTCATGATCTATTTTTGATATGTCTCCATAGGATGTTTTTGATTCACAACTTTTGTAGAAGCCTTCTTCACGATCCATTTTTGATGTCTCTAAATTTTTCTATATCTTGGTCATGTGTACAAATGTTAAGAGTAGGAGAGTCTTGTTCCTTGGTAATGATGTCAAGAGTATGAGACTCTTGTTTTGAATGAAGATCATCCACATGTCCATCCAAAGAAAGCATCTCATGGGTAGATGGATGAGTATGTGATATATGGATATGATCATATTTTGTGACATCTTGTATAGATAGGAGAGTGGCCATTAGATCATTGTAGTATCTTGGAGATACAAATTCTTGATCTTGAATGATTTTGGAATTACTTTTGACATGCTTTGGATCAAGTTCTTGACATGGGTCTGTTTCAAAGGATGGATTGCTTATAAAGGGTTCTTAGACATCATCATTAGGCATGGGAAGTGGCTCAATATCCTCTTGATTTTTGAGTGGATTAGGATCAAGTGTGGAGTTGAATATTTCTTCACTATCTACAACCATGAGGTCGAAGGATGTCAATATGTCTTGCAAAGAACCATTGCTAGACTTTGGTAAAATATTTTGATCATGCTTTGGAATACATTCTTGAGATATGTCCTCTAAATTATTAGGTGATGTAGAGACATTGACAACATGATCATTGGTTGATAGATCGTCGATTATGTCAGTAGGATCAAATAATTGTAACACTCCTTGAAATAGATCATTGTTTGAGGGGTTTTGATCATGACTAGATTGTCACTCTTCATGTATGTTGATTTGATCATTGGATGAGGTGGAAACATATTCAAGGTGTTCATTGATGGATAGATCTTGATCATAATTTTCAACAACTGCGGAGGAGAGATTGTCACTGTTATCGCTAGTGGTTGAATCCTAATCATTGTCCCCAATAGTTATTATTTTATGATCAATAAGGTCTTGGATAATAGTTTTAAGTCGAATACAATTTGATGTTGTGTGTCTTGTAAGATGGGTAAAATCAAATAGATTAGATTAAGTGATATCCAACACTTCTAAACTAAAATCCCAATCTAAACAAGAGAATACAAACAAAAAGAGCAACCAAAATGAAAGCAAATGAAATAAAACACTCTCCTTTGAAGTTGATTCTTTCTCTTGTCTCTCCTATTTATTCTTATGCCAATATTGCCCTCAGATTTTTTGTTGAAGTTGTGCAAACACCTACAAATAATAAGCAAGAAATTTGAAGATAATTAGTTGTTAAATTGAAAATGGAGGAGAAGGGTTGCTTTTATAGACAACCATTCGAATGGACGAACGAGATTGATCTTCTAGAAAGATTCTAAGATCAACAAATGAGGATTCATGAGAGGGAGGTTACAAAATTGGATGGCCAAGATCAAGTTTCTAGAAAGATGCCGAGATCTACGGTTGAAAATTGATGCAACCAGAATATGCCATGCATGGAAAAGATATGACGTCGACGGCTATGACGCCTGATGGCTATGATAGACATGCATGACATGAAGACTATGACATGAAATAATGACAGGGGATCTTTGACCAAAATAGGGGGATAAATAATTTATTCGAAAATGGAAGAGGATGACAAGTGGCAAATAAATAATTTATTTTAAATTATTTATTTGGAGGAAATGAAAAAGGAGATTTAATTAAATTCATAAATTTAATTAAAGGAGGAGATAGAAATTGAATATGGATAATTATTTAAAGGAAAAGAAAGACACATAAATAAATAATTTCATCAATTATTTAATTATAGAAGAATAAAAGGTCAAATAATTATTATTATCTTACTATAGACATGTGATGAAATATAAATAATTAAATAAATAAATAATGATTTATCTAATTATTGAAGAAAGAGGTATTAGTGACGCAATTAATTTATTTTAATTGATCAGGATAGAATAAATATTTGAAAGTGAATTAATTAAATAATTAAAAAATCATTTAATTAATAAAGGAATATGATCAGGAATAATTAAATAATTAAAATTATTTAATTATTAGAGGATGATGACTAAGGAAAAATGTTGCTCGTAGAATTTAGGACATTTTTCAGTGTCTACATTATGCCCCTCTTTGACATAATGCAGTTCATCATGTTGTGTTAAAGAAATTTAATTCTGAAATATGCTCGTGCAAAGAGAAAGGGGAAGGATGACCAAGAGGGTTGTGGTATGCCCCTCGAGAGGACATGTGGGTTCAAAGAATATGAATGTGCTCTCGAAATGGAAGATAAGACTAAAGGATGAAGAATATAAGAAATGTTAGCATGAAGGAGATGGAGGTTAGCATGGAAAGAACAAGGGAGATGGGATGTTAGCGTGAAAAGGGGAAAGAAGATAGACAGGAAATGATAAGGGAACCAACTTTCATGCTTACATTTTTATATTTATCATCATTGGGCATCATAAATGTCACAAATGAACCACAAACACCATGGTATGACATAGACCAAAGTGTGCAAGGTGATCATTTGGGAGAGACAAACAGTAAAAAAGACAAGGAATGCCCCAGCTCATACTACGGACTCAATTGTCCTAGTCTTTTTTCCAATACAAACCATAGGCAACAAACAAAGAAAAGAGGCCATGATCCATCATCGGCCCTCTAAATCCATTGATAGGAAATCCTCGAGGAGACTAGTAACATGACCCAAAACCAATTGAAAAGATAAGAAAATCCAGACCAACAAAATGTTTGCCAAGATAGTGTTTTCTGGTGATAATGATGATTGTTTGATTGGCGAATCAGGTTGACCAAGATGACCAAGTTGATTCATAGGTTGATAAGGATTGATAAAGTGATTTGGTTGACCACGCCTAGCCTCAGGAAGGACACATCCTGACGAAGGCAAGATTGATTGACCAAGCTGATAAGATTGAGTGGTGTGACAAAGGTGATTGATAATGATAATGCCTGGTTTAGGAAGGACACAAATTGATTGACAAAGTTGAAAAGATTGTTTGATTGTTTGACAAAGATTTGATGAATATGACCAAACGATGTGATGATACCCAACCACAGGAAGGACTAATCTGAGAAAGTTGACCAAGTGACAAGTGTTGACATGACACCTAACTACAAGGACACATCCTGCTTAAGGTAAATGACAAGGTTGACAAAGTCTAATACTAGGAAGGACGTATTATGATAAAAGACAAGAGATAAGACCGAATGAGACAAATGACATAATGGCTCGTTCTGATATATTACTAGTGACCTGATTGAGTTGATAATAAGATAATTGATTGATGAAAGATTTAATTTGTTTGTTGTTTCTTGAAGTAGTTTGAATGATGATTTCTTTTGGATCAAGCACACGACCCAACTCGATGAACCCTAAAGAAATTCACCTAGTGGGCCTCGAGGGCTCATCGATAGATAGCCTTGCCTACGTAGCAGTGCACAGAGACCCCGTAGTTCGACACAACTTGACTTTGTCTTATTCGACAAAATATTGGGTCATGATTGTACTTGGACAACCTAAAGGGACAAACCTAGTGCCTCGGGGGCTCATTTAAGATGAGCCTTGCCTACATAGCAAAAACACAAAGGCAACGTAGTTCGACCACTCTAACAAAACTGATTCAGACTCAGACCTAGATGTAGAATGTGTTTTTGAAGATTTTATGATTTTTTTAATTTTGAAATGTTTTGATTTTTGCATTTTGAAATGTTTTGATTTTTGGATTTTTAGGACATTTTATGGTTTTTGGATTTTTAAATTTTATGGCTTTTTGGATTTATTTTTTCAAGACATTTTATGGTTTTTATTTTTTATTTTTTTCAAGACATTTTATGATTTTCATGGATTTTGAAGGTTTTAAAGGGTTGATACAATGTATTATTTCCCATGAAGATGCAAGTCAAGGAATTTCCCCCAGTCAAGTATAGGACCAGTTTATTATGCAAGAGGGGAAGCGACAAATGCAACGGGTGGATATGAAAGCGAAGGATGTTAAATGTCGGTGGTTTTTATTCCATGGAAAGGATGACGCTTTATTATGGATGAATGAGACTTTATTATGAATGATAACTATAAGGATCATGGAAAATGCATGTGAAAGATACCCACAATCAACCAAAAAGGCATGCACAAGGACCCAAGGAAAAACATGATCTTGCCCCTAGTTAAGCTGAAAACCAATTGATAGGTGATGATGATGATGGTAGCATTGATTGATATGGGAAGGACACATCCCGAACAACATGAGGATGATGATTATGTGAATAAAGGATCAAGGTTTGTAGAAAGGCTAGGAACAAAGCCAAAGAATGTTTTGGATGATGCACTAGGTTTCATAGCAAGATTGCATAGATTAGGCTTGTTGCATTTGAAATGACTAACGTTACAACCAGATAGGATTATGGAGGGCACTTGGATAAGCGAGTTAGAATCCTTGAACCAATAAAAAGGGAAACCAACTCCAACAATAGTTATGAAAATATAATGGATTGATTTTGGAAAAGGATAAGAGACTTGAGGATTATTGGATGGAAGAATTGGGATATGATCTCCAAGGACTATCTCACATAGGAATATTTTGTTTTCCACGATATGGGTTTGGATAAATTCTATGAAGGAAATGACATGATATTTCATGGGTAATGTATGAACAAAGGCTTTACATGTCAAGAATTTTCCCAAAGCATGATTTATGTTTGTGCCCCATTTATTATCAAGATCAAGGTAGGTGGGAGAAGGAATGGAAACGATATGAATTATATGGAAATGTTATGAAAAGGCATGGGAGATGAGACAACTTGTCCCCAAGTGTAATGATCCACATAAATAATTGCTCTTACACATGATGCCTGTTTTCCAAGTTTTCATCATGGTACTTATCCAAAGCACCACAAAAATGGTTTTCACTATTGGAAGAAAATTTTCTCTTTACTAATTTTTTTTTTTTTGATGATGTCACACAAGATGCCTGTTTGCCAGGTTTTCATCAAAGTGACATTTTTTTTTACTTTTTATATCAATTTGATGTTTTGGATGATAGTTGATTGTTTTGAATCTTTTGATGGTGTTGATGTAGATACCAGTGTCATGATATGCCAATAGTGACCTTGATGGAGTAGTTGTCTTGTTAGGATCATAGCACTTGCATACAACTGATCGATGTCATTGTGATCCTCTTTGATACTATGTTTGGCCTTATCGAAATATGCACATCGTGATAGAGTACCATGGGAGTCATTATGATAAATAATTGCTGCCAAGATGTGACGAATTCCTGAAGTAAGATTTTTAGACTTTAGGTGAGATGCAGGATTATGATAAATGATGGTAGGTGTGGATGGACTATTTGGTGTTTTGGATGTAGCAATTTTTATTTTCCAAACTTGGGATGGTGGATGATGGAGTTTGGAATTTTGATTAGGATAGTGTTTGGAACCAACATTTTTATATGCCTTTCTTGATGACCATTTTAAAGGAGGTGGAAATTTACTATATGTGGGAGTCCTCTTTTCTTGTGGCTCCATATTTTGATTGAATTTTGGATTTGAAATATTTTCTTTGCTTGATCCATTTTTCTTTGGGATCCATTTTAACTTCATTTGTCCACTTGTATTTTTGTTTGATTCAATGGTATTTGACATTTGATTTTGAACTTTGGATTTGTAATAATTTTCTTTTTGTTGGTTCCAAATAGAAGGTTTATTTATGTTGGAATGACAGTTTATGGTATGGATGGAAGGAGTGTTGGCAGCAATCTTATGACAAGGACTACTCATGGCCCCCATTTTGATGTTTGTATTGGATAAAGTTATCCTCAATGTCATGGAGGTATCACTAACACCATTTGATTCTCTGGCTGAAGAATAACCAAGACCTTGATGTCTAGGATTTTCATAAAACTGTATTGGTTCTCGAATTCCTTGCTCATGTAGGCCTAGTCCTCTTCCTTGATACTGCATGCTCTGATAGATTCTATTTGCGATGAGACATTTTTTATTTTGAAAACAAGATGTTAACCCATCATTTTGTATGTGGAAGTTGTTACTTGGAATCTCCTCATCTACAAGAAATCATACTTTGACAAAAGTGGATGCTCCTAGTTGACAGGATGTTTTGGATTCATCATTCATCATGCTTGTTTCTTCTTGATCATTTGGGATATCAATTTGATCTATGGTAGATTGTGTATCTTCTTCTTTGACTTGATCCATAGTAGCTTCTTTTTGTTCTCTTTTGACTTGATCAATAGTAGTTTCTTTATGCTCTTGTTTGATGTTATCCATATCACTCATTTGATTATCTATGTGTCCAAAGGAGGCAAGTGTCTCATTTTTGGAAATGGAGGTGTTTTGTGTTTGGATGGGATCATCTTCAAATGTTTGATCATAGATGGTATAAAGGTCGATGAGAGGATCATTTTGGATTTCTTGTTCCATGGTAGGATCTTGGTCAAAAATAGGCGTATCTTGGACAACATGGTTATGAATAGACTCTTGAGAAAGGATAGGTGTATTTTGGATGCCATGATTATCTAGAAGGACTTCTTGGATGGACTTAAGGATGGGGTCATAAGATGGACTAACTTGATCCTGATATGAAGGTGAAGCTATGATGTCATGCTTTGGACTTTCTTTTTGACATGTATCTTCAAGTTTAGACAATGGAATTGGATTTTGGACAAGGATGTGATTTTCTTTGATAGACCCAATATTTTGACATGGAAATAATGAAGCTTCAATAGCAAGATCTTTTTCAATATTGGTAGGAAATGGAGGACATGATGGTGACAAATGGTCAAATGGTGTAGGATCAACAATGTGATTGGATTGCTTAACTTTGTTTTCATTTAGGAGTCAAACAAGTTCCTTTGCTAGTTGTCCTTGGAGAGAATTAATTAATGTGTTTTTACTGGATGGTATTGTAGTTTGGGATGGAGTGGATGGAAATGGGTTAGTGGATGATGGACTAGGATAGGATGTGGAGACTTGGAATGGGATGAGGGATGATGGACTAGGATAGGACGTAGAGGCTTGGAATGGACTAGTGGAAGGTTGGTTTCCCTTGTCAAGGTTAGGATAAGGATGATTAATGGATATTTGTTGGGGATTAATGGTATGGATTGTGTCAAGGGACTCTTGATAGTGAGGGTAGATGGATGAAGGACTAAATCTTATGGATTTTTGGTAAGAAGGGTATGTCAATGGTTGGTATTGACAATTGAGAATTGATTGGTATTTAGCTTGACTACGAACAAGATCAAGGTAAAGTGAAGACATGGTCATGAATTTGGATTATGATGGATAAGAAAAAATTAGTGAGGACCATACAAAAATTGTGACCTTTGGATGACAATGCAAGGTTCCAATGCAAAATGGATATGAAACTATGCTTTTTTTTTGTGATTTTCAAGGATATAAGGATGCAAAGTGTCAATGTACCTAAGACCAAGATTAAAGAATGGTGGAATGATAATGACCCTATTACCAAGGATATGATATGCAAGGATGAACCTATGGATAAATGAAAACTAAAGATGTCACTAATGGAAGATTTGAACATTTTTTTTTCTCGTTTTTGACAGAGGTTGTTTGATATCAAATTGGACAAGTTTGGTCTTGGGTTTTAGACTGCAAAATTTGGAATTGTTTCAAGTTGAATGCGTTTGTTTCCAGATTTGTGAAATGGTGTTTGTTTGTTTGAATGTTTGAGAAAAACACTTAGCAAACACAATATCTTGTCTTTGAAAATTTGAAAACATGCACAATGAAGACAAGCACAACCCTAGGTTAAGTAAAGACAATA
This sequence comes from Sequoiadendron giganteum, assembly GCA_007115665.2. Classification (NCBI taxonomy): domain Eukaryota; kingdom Viridiplantae; phylum Streptophyta; class Pinopsida; order Cupressales; family Cupressaceae; genus Sequoiadendron; species Sequoiadendron giganteum. Next base: position 620,345,674 of record CM021108.1, read on the forward strand.
TTCACTAGATTCCACATGGGTTTCCCCAACCGCACTTATTCTTAGCGTGTGAATCCAGAAGCTTGGTTGCACGGGATCCCCCTTACATTGCACTCACTTCTCAGGCCAACCAAGCTTCCAACCCCCATAAAACTCCCATGGTAGGTTGATCACCTCTACTAAGAACTGTGAGAATTTGGATGCCTTCACAATGATCGTTGTTGCGCTAGCAAATAGAAATATTTTGGCAACTACACAAAGGTTTTTAGTTCGGGACCCCCGTTCGAGTGGCCATACATGGGGCACAAGATTAAGATCCGTTTAGGAGGCACTCCAACCTGAAGAAGTTATGCTCAATAGGGTTTTGGGAATACTACTTGGTCTGTATGACACATCCACACTCGTAATCCTAGGCTTTCCATTATGATTCACATTTATATACCGGTCGGAGGTAGCTCGGCCAAAGAGCTCCGTTGTCGGTCTGAGTCACCTTGGGTGAGTACTTTTTTCCACAAAGGAAGGCCCAAGTTCTAGAGGCAATAACTGTTTCTCTTACACCCAGGATCGCTTGAATGCACAAGGGGAGAGGATACTTCGATTATTGCATCAAAGGGTGACACAAAATTGAAAACACTTGTAAACTTTAATCACCAAATGATAATGTGAAGAGGACACACAAGACACTTTGTTCATTTTAAAAGTTTAACTTGACGTAAAACAAAGTTCATTTTAACTCAATGACATGAAATGCATGTTCATTTTAACCATATGAGTGTGCATGCAATTTGTGTTCATTTTAATCTCGACATGAAATGCATTTTCATTTTAACCAATGATTGTGAATGCAATTTGCGTTCATTTTAAGCCCATGACATGAAATGTTTGTTTATTTTAACCAATGAGTGTGAATGCAAATTGTGTTCATTTTAATCTCATGCAATGAAATGCATGTTCATTTTAGCCAATGAGTGTGCATGCAATTTGTTGTAGTTGTTGAAAGAAAATAAAATTGATTATGCTTAAATAAATGAAAAGCTCGAGAGCAAAAGATTAGTAACTCAAAATAAAAGCTTAATGGCAACAACAATTGAAACAGTGATAACTTAATCAAAACTTAACAAAATTTTAAATCGTTTGAATCCATGGAAAGCTAAAACTCAAACCTTCAAAACCCTTAAATTATTTTTCCAAGATTTTGCATGAAAACAATGTTATAGGCAAAATAAAACGCGGGTTTTAATAGGTAAACTAAAAAAAAATAGCAAATATTAAAACAACCATAACTTTCTCAAATCTTAATGAAATTTTAAATCGTTTGAAGTTTCAGAAAGCTGAAAATGAGGGCTACAAAATCCAGATCATAATTTTTAAAGATTTTATGTGCCCATTTTTCTGTGCTTAAATAAGATAACGGGATTTCATATGAATTCTTGGTTGTAACTTGCAAAACAATAAGAACAAACAAGAAAATAACCAAATTTCTTTGCAAAATTATAAGATTCACGTCAGGTTCACCAATGTAAGATGGGGAAAATAAAATAGATTAGATTAAGTGATAGCCAACACTTCTAAACTAAAATCCCAATCTAAACAAGAGAATACAAACAAAAAGAGCAACCAAAATGAAAGCAAATGAAATAAAACACTCTCCTTTGAAGTTGATTCTTTCTCTTGTCTCTCCTATTTATTCTTATGCCATTATTGCCCTTAGATTTGTTGTTCAAGTTGTGCAAACACCTGCAAATAGTAAGCAAGAAAGTTGGAGATAATTAGCTATTAAATTGAAAAAGGAGGAGAAGGGTTGCTTTTATAGACAACCATTCGAATGGACGGACGAGATTGATCTTCTAGAAAGATTCTAAGATCAATGAATGAGGATTCATGAGAGGGCGGTTACAAAATTGGATGGCCAAGATCAAGTTTCTAGAAAGATGCCAAGATCTACGGTTGAAAATTGATGCAACCAGAATATGCCATGCATGGAAAAGATATGATGCTGACGGCTATGATGCCTGACGGCTATGACAGACATGCATGACATGAAGACTATGACATGAAATAATGACAGGGGATCTTTGACCAAAATAGGGGGATAAATAATTTATTCGAAAATGGAAGAGGATGACAAGTGGCAAATAAATAATTTATTTTAAATTATTTATTTGGAGGAAATGAAAAAGGAGATTTAATTAAATTCATAAATTTAATTAAAGGAGGAGATAGAAATTGAATATGGATAATTATTTAAAGGAAAAGAAAGACACATAAATAAATAATTTCATCAATTATTTAATTATAGAAGAATAAAAGGTCAAATAATAATTATTATCTAACTATAGACATGTGATGAAATATAAATAATTAAATAAATAAATAATGATTTATCTAATTATTGAAGAAAGAGGTATTAATGACGCAATTAATTTATTTTAATTGATCAGGATAGAATAAATATTAGAAAATGAATTAATTAAATAATTAAAAATCATTTAATTAATAAAGGAATATGATAAGGAATAATTAAATAATTAAAATTATTTAATTATTAGAGGATGATGACTAAGGAAAAATGTTGCTCGTAGACTTTAGGACATTTTTCAGTGTGTACATGTCCTTTTATTTTGTGAAAATCACAAAGGTGATTCTCGTTATACCTTGGTGGTTTAACTTGTGGCTCTTGATAATTCTCATAAACGAGGATTTTAATGATATTTTCTTGTATCAACTATTGCATGATCGATTTGATTGGTTCCCCAAGTGGTGTGTATTTTCGTTTGTTACCTTGTGAGATTTGGACTTTAAATTGAACTTGTGGCGGTTGATTTTGGAGATGTGATTTATCTTCGAGACCTGGAGGTTGGGTTTGTTGTTGATGTTGTTGATCTTGATATCCAACCTCTTGACATTGAGGATATTGTTCTTGATGTTGTTGTGGACACAACCCAATGATTTTATGACATGGTTAAACCAATGGAAGAGTGCATTGATTTTGGGGTGGAGATGTCTCTTGGTGCAATGAATCGACTATTTTGGTAAGTGTGGTAATTTGATCTCTCAAAATTTGATCTTGACACCCTTGATACAGTTGATTTGGTTGTTGAGCAAGCATATCCAAAATGTATACTTGTGGTGTTTGTATGGGATCATGGACAGTGTTCTGATTTGGGATAAGGTTTAGATTTGGCATTATAGGTTGATATTGAACATTTTTTTTGTTGGGAATTACAATGCCTTGATTTAGGTAACTTTGATTTTTCATGGTGTTACATTGACTTGGATCAATACATGGAGTTGTTAACATATTATTTGGATTTTGAACAACATTGGTGTGATTTTCAAACATATCTATCCAAAATTTCACCAAATGTGGATTTGATATGTTCATGTTTGGTAAGATTGTATTTGGTAAAGTCACATTTGGCATGTATGGATTTGGTGGGATAATGTTTCTTGGAATAAGACTCATGGATTGATTTTTAGGTTTTGACTTTGATTTAAATCTACCATAGGGAAAGGTGTTCCAAAATTCAGATTGGGCATACTCACATTTGTTATATCATTAAAGTTTGTAGGAGCTAATAATGTCATGTATGGATTGTATAAATGTGAGTTTTGATAATCAATTGGCATTGTAAGACCTAGATAGTTTGGTTGACTTTGATTACTCATGATGTATGAATCAAGTTTATATTCCATGTTCTTCTTATTTTTTGACCTTGTTGCAAAAGTGAACCTTTAAGGGATTTAAGACCAATGATGAGATGAAAGATGAAAGGGTGAGTGATACAGGTGTTGGAAATTTTGAGAACTTTGGATCAATGCTAGACGTAGGGTTTGATTGTTTTGATTGGATAATGAACTTCTGATTCCCAATATGTTGGATGGGATCTTAGGATGAAATTGTCCAAGAGGTGCTAATTTAACTAGAGGTATGAGAAAGGATGAATTATCACACTCCCATCTAAACAAGGTGATTTTGATTTGGTTTAAGGATGTACCAAAGCCTAGATAATGATGTTTCCAAATCTCTAAAAGTTTTTTGGTGGGATGGGATGATAAATGTTCGGGATGGATGACATGTTTGATTTGATCCTATATGAACCTAAGATGACTTTGTTCGTAGGACCAAGGTAGTGAAGAACATGCTTTTCTCTAAGAGTAGTTCAAACCAAAAGGCCAATGTTTGCATGGAAAACCATATGAACAAAAGATACCAAGTGTGTGGGGTTCAATTGGAGTTAATCTTGATTAATGAATTTATTTTACCACATCCACTTCTTGCTTCATTTTTCAAACTGAATGTTTATGTCTCAATTCCTTTTCATTCCACAAGGTCCATTATGTGAAAATCAAGGTTTCAAGAGCATAGTTTCCTAATGTTGACTTTAGTACTTGAGCAAATAGTGATGTAAATACAAATACTTAGAAGCCTCTAAGGATTAAATCCCTAGGGAAAGAAAGAGCACTTAGATTTGTCAAAGGTATTTGTTTTTCCTAAAGGGTTTGAAATTTTGAAGAACTTTGTGATTGTTTGTTTTCAAGCGTTTTAGATCCAAGAAAAGCATTTTGGTTTTTCCTAAGATAAAGTGAGACAATATTTGTTGAGTTCCCACTTGAATAAATCCAGCTACGCTTACTCTTAGTGGATGATTAGATGTTTGACCACATAGTCTCCCCCTTAAAGTGCACTCGCTTCTTAGGTTAGCCAAGCATTAGTACCCATGAAACTCCCATGGCATACTTCTCATCTCTACTAAGATCCATAAAAATGTGGGATGTATTTAGAATGAATGTTCTTGCATCAACAAATAGATAGGGATTTTGGCTTTTACACAATTTGGTTCTTAATCAAGGCACCCGTTCAGAAAGCCACACGAGAGGCAAGATCAACTCATACAAAGAGTATCAATTTCTTTTCCATAGGAGTTCTTGTAATGATAATATTTACTCAACATTCAAATTTATATACCGGTTGGGAGAATCTTGGCGTTTAATTCGTTGTTGGTTTGACTCGTTCCCTTGGGTGAGTACTTTTTCCCACCAAGGCAGGCTCTCTAAAGGTGAACTATTGTGAAGAAGTTCATTTTTAGTTCAACCACCTAACACATTTAGATGGGAGAACACACAATGCCTTTTCTTCACACTCACATGATTTGTCCAATTTTAAGCCCAAATTCAAGTGTGTAGGTAATCTTTTAATCAATGTCACTAAAAATGCTTTTGATTCTCAAGATCATCATGAAGTGCGAGAGAAATGCATATGCATTTCAAATGAAACAAACTAAAAAAAATATTACAAAGCAATGAAAGCACAAGTTAATTTTAAGCCTCAAAACAATGATGAGTTCGTTTTAAGCACCAAAAAAATAAGTGTGAAGTTGATTGTTCAATTTTAGACCAAATCGAAATATAGTGAGTTTTTAAGTTCAATTTTAACCAACTTTGAAATGTCAAATCAATGGTTAATTTTAAACCCCAAAAAGAAGTGAGTTGGCCTAAAATAGAAAATGAAAGTAGAAAATGGAAGCCCTAGATTATTACAACAAGTATTTAAAAATTCCTTTTCAAGCCTTAATTTCAATGTTCAATAATCAATTTTCTTCAATTCCAATCTTCTTTCTTTTGTTCAATTCCAATTCCACCAACTCTTTATGTCGACCCCCCCTACAAACATTACAAAGTAAAATCTTAGAAATGAGGTTTATTTCAAGAAATCAATAAAGCACACGACACTTTCAACAAAAATATTACACTTGTCATGTAAATTTTTGTTAAAAAAAATAATGGTCATAATGTTAAAAAAATAGATCCTATGCAACTCCAAGTTGGCAAACCAAATAATTGGCTACGTAGAAAAAGCTTTAAAGACTGGTCCACCAAATCATAGTCTAACAACGCTATCCCACTAAATAAAGTTATGTTTGTAGCATTATAGAGAGGTCTCTAATAGTCCATGAAAGTTGTTCAGATTCACCCAATAGTTAGAAATTAGACTTAATTTTAATATTAGTGAGAAAATATTGCACCCACTCCAAGTTGAGTGATTTTAATGCTACCTACCAGATATAAAACCACCTGACAAATATTTGGGAAAATTAGCCTGCAAAGAGTGATTAGATAAACATGGAGTTACTTCAATTAAATGCAACTAGCTAATTGCCTGTCACAAGTTAGTTCGATTAAATGCAAGCAGCTAGATATCTGAGCATAATAAAGACTATATTTGAAAAGAGATAAATATTTTTTCATTACTATCTACTGCACCAATCAATATTTGAACAAACACAAAGATTTCATAGTTTTTAGAAAGATTTGATATTCACACCATGCATAATAAAATCTAACCTTTCACTTCCCTAATTTGACAAGCTGCAATATTTCTATCTATCACATACTTTGAGATAATTAGTGGATCGAATTTCCATGTTCACTCTTTCACCCCGTGGGAAAATATAACCAGCTACTTATAAAATGTGAAAAGATCGGGTATGTCACCGCCAAGCTTTCAAATCTACTATTAATGTCACACTTTTCTAGTCAACTAATACTGTTAGACAATGTCAATGATACCTCTCTGAAATCTAGTGGAATAACTTTAACTTCTTGTAGATGAAGGCTTTATTTGATCATATAATAAAATTTCCAATGCGCACTAGCCAAAGAATAAAAGACACAAATTCAACATGACATCAATGCATGCTAGTTTGTATATAAAAAGACAGTAAAAAGAAAGAGAGATTAATGGCAATCTGACATCGAAATTAGTCAACCTTAATTTAAAGAAAGACTTTAAAATTACTCATTCATTTGATCATATTAAATCTACTCTTACCAAGGATCTAACTGTGAGACAAAAGGACTTAAAATAAAATTTTATGGTGTTAAAGGCAAGGGTTTGAGTCTTGAAAATTTGATAGAATGCTTCAGATGAATGCTTTCTCATGGATTGCAATGTTTACAGGATCTACACATGATGGATTCGCCTAAGGAGTAAGGAAAAAGTTTAAAACAAAATTTTTAATTATGAACTATCCTGGTAACTATGCAAAACCATAGAGTTGATGAATTTCCTCAAAGAGATCTTATCATTGAATGCAGTAGTTGTGGATCAACACAAATTAATTTGTTGAAAAGGCTTTTAGAATTTTTTAAGAGAATCCAACTCTTAGGGAAGGAAAAAAAAATCCACTGTAAAAAGGAACTCAAGATCCTTCTAGCACCATTATGTAGAGACATAAGGAACGAGATGTGTTCAACAAAATGCCTCAATAAAACATGGTCTCCTAACATGAAATAGTTATAGACTATGCAAAACAGATGGATTGGTTGGGGGAGGATTTGGAGACTTTCAAGCAAATGTAATTCATCTAGCATAAAAGACAGATTCCACAACCTTTGATAGCATCTTCCATGTGTAAGCCAGGATGGGAGTTATGAAACAAAGTCTGAACATCCATCAAAGGCTGTTGTTACAAATAAAGTTGGCATATGTAAAGTATAAATGCGACCCATGGAACTATATGATAGTGTGCAAGGAAGAAATGAAGAAGTACGTAGAAAATGGATTGTATTGAATGGGCCGCAAGCCATCTAGCAGAATACCTCGAAGATTGGAGATACATGTGCGCAGAAGAGGCATGGGCATGGAAAATGAATTGTTCAACAACATGTCTCAAATAAATTTTCTCTCAAGTAATGCATCACATATACTTTTTAATACTCGTAATATATTATTGATTTCTGAATCCATATGTGACAGTGAAACAAGCAATACATTTCAAAATGTATCCTAATATTTTATAATGATCATTAAGAAAAAATGAAATATATCATCATTTCAAATCCCTATCCAAATAGATCACTGTCTGATCATAAAATCCAATGCAAAATGAGTGAAGAAACTAACTGTGAGGAGATTGATGTTCAAATAGATCACTGTCCAAAGCTAGATAGATCCTCACTTATCTATTATCATAACTCTTCTCAAAAGTAAAGGCCAAAGAAAAGGCATAAATAAATAAAAAATAATGCATTACCACTATCAAAAACATCCTTTGAAAATAGAGTACAAGTAAAATAACATTACCTTAGATAAAAAATGCATACCATTACTTTTACTATCTGGAATAACGTGATTCAGGTATGCAGAAGAGTTGGATGAAGAAAGAAAACACTCCAATCACTATAGTAAATCTGCAACAATAGCATTACACCTGCAACAAGATGTAATAATCCTACAAAATTTTGATCAAGCAAAAACAAAAGACAAAGTATATATCTGCCCCATAGTGGGCGCCAAAATGTAAGCCAAATTTAGACCTCATGCCAACATGATCAACACACAAGAAAGGTAGTCATGTTGGCAAAGATAAATCAAGATCCTATGAAATTCTTGACCATATTAAGATAAGAAAACATGATAATAGAAGCACACAAATATGTAAACCTATCTAAAATAGACCAAACCTCAATCCCATAGGGGGATTGGTGCTCTTTTGATGTGGAAAGAGAGCCCTTTCCCAATCCCTTGTGATAAGCTCCTTGATGTGATGAACACGATTACTTTGATGAAAAATTACCATAAAAATAAGCTAAGATGTGATGAAATGCAAATTATGATTGTGCCTATAGTGCAAACGCTAAGATTGTGGATGATAATGGAAATTCTTGAGACTGTAGATGATTTTGAAGTAGAAGTACCTTGTATTTATAGATTCAAGAGTTGAAGAATGGAGAGATAGGAGGAATGTGGGATTAAAGAATAGCCAATGATATGGTGCCACTTGTCAACATTCTAGTGGAGGAATGAGCACATTTTGGAGAATGTGCAAGTAAATGTAATTAGGTGGATTTGAAATTTGAAAGATGGCTTTAAATGCATATGGTTGAGACATTTTGGGGGGAAATTTGTTTGGGCAAGAAATTCAAACAAATGGAGTTAATGATGGAATATTCCTTGGGAATATGCCTTGTGAGGGAAAATAGGGGTAATTAGATAATTAATTAAAATTTATTTCATGTGCAAGTGGGTGGGTTAGTCAAGGATTTATGTTTGACCAACGTTGAGTCAAAACCTAGAGAATGGTTAATGGTGGTTAGAGGTTAATTAATTTAGATTAATTAACTTGGAGGATTTTAGGGGTTTTGACATTTGATTTAATCAATTTGATTTATTGAATCAAATGAGAGGACCTTTAGGACTTAATTAAATAATTTGATTTATTTAATCAAGTATGATTCACATTAGTGAATTAATCAGATAAATTGCTTTATTTGATTAATAGAGGAATTGGTGTTAGTTAGGATTCTTTTCATGTCTACAGTCATCATGTAGGAAGGTGTCACCATTTCATAGAACCACACGAGGATAATAAGACAAAATTAGAGCCTCTATGACAACCAGAAGTTGCCACATAGCTCCCAAGACATGCATCACCATCCCACACTTCCATGGACTAATAATGGGTTTGTCTCAAGGAGCTTCATGGAAGGGAAGAATAGAGTTTTCCATGTGGAAGTGATGGGATTTTTTTTTGTCTTGACATGGTGAATAGTGTTCATCCCACCACACATCATTGTCCCATGGTTTTGTAGAAAACTTTGGGCCCACTAAAAAAGACTTTGTAGAATGGTAGAAACTAGTGGATTTGTGCCATTTGTTAACATTTGATTGATTTCATGGGGGGAACTTCTCTTAATAAAATATCCATGTGGGAAGGGGCATGATATTAAACTTAGGCTTTTAATAAATTATTTTAGCCATAGGTGAAAGCGATAACTCTAGGTGAAGGGGGATGATAAATGGATGAGCGCTAGGCATAAGGTTGTAAATTAATTGAGCAGAAGTGGGCGATAGCCATTCAACGCACAATTAGAACAGAGTGCATACACACTCATACTTAGGGCAAGGTCAATTTTTATGAAGAGACAATTTTAGCGAAAGAAAGTTCTAAATAATCCTTAGCCTTGAGGATTCTTGGAGATCAAGAAATCTGTGAGAGTCAACCCCTAAATGCTTGGATTCTAATTTTTTCAAACATTTGGAAGATTCATGAAATTCAAACAATTTTAAAGTATTTCTTAATAGAAAAAATCCACGAGTTTTTTGAAGACTTCAAAGATTCTAGAGGATTGGTAAATCCCTAAAATTGGGATTTTTCTTATGGCACAAAGTGTCAACAGTAACTTATGATATAAACATGTGTTTTAAAACTTTAAAGCAGGCTAGGATACAAAATCCTCATGAGATTGTGTCACGCGTCATCATTTTGTTGCTCAAAATCCTAGCCTTTGAAATAAAACCCATTGGACACATTGAGATGAGTCCACATGTTCTTATTTTGTGGTTCTACGAGTCACATATAGATCTTCTTGAATCATCCCATGAAATCCCTTTAAAATCATGGCATTGACACATGTCCCCTTTCTGTGATTTTGCAATAGTTAACTTAACCTTTATAAAGCTATCTGCGGACTTGTAGAATCATGCCAAAAGGAAACTACTAATAAGGAGTCAAGTGTTAACCCTTTCACAATTCCACCAATGTTCCATTCCTTAATAAAATACTTCGTACAGATTAGTAGAAAGGTACAATAAGTGGTGGGAACCATATATTAACTGTGGGCTCACTTAATCCATTTAATTAAGCACATGCAAAATCTTCTTCTTAAGTGACCACTAGGAGAGGATCAAGGGGCCGGTAGCTTAATGTTGCAATTTTTAGGACTTAATAAAATGACTAATGATACTAAGAATTAGAGGAGTAGGTCACCAACAAATTAGAAATAATTAATAAAGTGCAGAGTGGGGCAAACTAGGTAGGATTTTTTATGGATTTTGAACCTAAATTCACATATAAAGCAACATTTTAGCAAACCCTAGTAAGAGTGACAACATTTTACCAAACCCTATCAAGAGTGTTGTTTATTGCTAAACTAGCTATTATTTAATGTTAAAATCCTCTAAAATTTCAGTGATCACATAATTATAGCTAGATAAATATTGATTTGACAACTAGATGAGAACATTATATTTATATTTTTAGCATTTTTTTGCCAAATTGATGGAAACTTTATTTTTTCATTTATATTGCTTTATGTTTTAAATTTGGATGCAAATATTTCATAATTAGATAATACTTAATTTCTTGAAGGAAAATATCTAGATTTTTCTAAGTTTATTTCATTCCATTATTTAGCACTTATTATTCATTATTTAATGCAATCACATACAAATAAAAGTTTCAACTTGCAACCTATCCATGCACAAACACATACTCTATAACTCATTAACATACATATAGTTTTTTATCAGTGTAATCCTTGAACCTCCTTTAGGTGAAAGTGTTAGTAACATTAATTCTAATTACTTGTAATTTGAATAGACACTAAATAATAAAAATTATTCTTTACTATAAATGAATAACAAAGAATAACACAACCTTTTATTTTAATTTTATTACAATTGAATTACAATGTTAAACATATCTTTTCAAAGATGAGTAAAGCATGCAAGCTCTTGTATAAATGACACATGTCACTTTACATCAGACACAATTGATTCCAAGTTGGTAGTGATGTTATGGGATGTAGATCATATTATCAAACCATGGGGTTTTTTGGTCATGTTTGGGATCTTGGGATTTTTCATGATAGCTCCAAGCCACCACTATGGTTTTGCATTTAAATAAAATTTTGTACCTTGGTTTTGCATCCTGCTATGGTGAAGCATGATCTGATAGTTAAAACATTTAATACAAAATATATTACATAATATGCTCAATATGACTCACTAGAATAGCCCAAAATGACTTTGAAAATCCATAGGGCTTTCCTACTGTGTTGGGAAAATGGGAGTTGTGAATATAGAAAATATACCTGTCTTGGTTACCAATTAGAATTATGTAAAATATAAGGGGTATTAAGTCTTCTACCACCCTCTACAAGTAGCTCTAAGGCACCAAGATAGCACATAATGAATTTGAATGTCCATAGTTCCTCTTTAAGGGCCTCTGTCAAAATGAAGTACATGACAAATCGACATCTTTCAATGTGAAAAATATTAAAATACTTATGTGGTGGCACTTTCTATGAAAACACTTATCTCCATTAGAGCTTTGCACCATGGTTCAAAACTTGGCTCAAGGGCTAGGTGAACCAAATCAAATCCTTTTCAATTCCACCCAATCTAAACTTGAAGGAAATTAGTCTCTCTTTTACTCTATAACTACATAACTAGAGGTAGAAGAATTTAGAGTACCCCAATAATACCACAATATCTTACTATTTCTTATTAACCTTGCAAAATGGAAATGCTTATCAAAATTTAGAACATTGCACTCAAAAGTAAAGCCATTTTATGGACTTATAAGAATGATTTTGGTTGATCTCACCATCCCTATTTATGGGCTATGACATTTACTCATGATTCATGCAAGGTATAATTCTTTTTTTTGTGCTAGCCAAGTAACCAACATTAATTATGTGAGAGCCACTTACAATATTATTTTGATTGACGTCTGGCTACATGCAGACTATACATCAAGATGACAAGTATTAAGAACTCAAAAATATGAAATCTATTACAAATATTAAATTTATATTGATAACTATATTCATAACATCGTCATGAACAATAAATCGTACACTTTTCAATATCAAGTTATCAAATAAATACATTTTGCTTTCTTTGGATTAGAAGAGGGATATTATTTCTTCTTTTAAATATTTTTCACTGACACATTAAATTAAGAACATCATGAAAGTGTGTATGGCGTTAATCCACAATTCCACAACCATATTTTCTTCAATGAACAATAATCCCACAGAATTGTGAAAATCAATAAAAAGAAAATACTTTCCATACTTTCTACCATTTTTGTGGATTCCCTCTTCCTTAGTGATTTTTTCCTTGTAGATTAGGGAAAAAGGTTTGCTAAGCAGGAGGAACTATATTAAGCATGGGTTCACTTAAGTGATTTATTTTTAGTACATGTAGAAAAGTATTTTTAAGTGGGCATATGAAATCTATTTACAAATCTTATTTTGATTGATAATTGGATTCATGACATCATCATGTATAGTATGTCGTGCAGTTTTCAATATCAAGTTATCAAATAAAAAAAAATCGCTCACTTTGGATTAGAAATCATGAAATTACATATGGTGTTAATCCATGATTTTGCAACCATATTTTCTTCAATGAACAATAATCCCATTGAATTGTAAAAATCAATCAAAAGAAAAAAAAAAGATAATTATTGAATTGTTACATTAAAATAACATATAATAAAGATGTAAAGAGGGGGAAGAAACTGTTAATCACCTCTTACTACACTACTCGTATGCTGCTGAAGTGTGGGGGATGGCTATTGAGAAACTTGAGATTCAGTGGGTTATGAGCAAGGACCTTGTTTCATTTATTTTGGGCTGGAATGGGCCTTTTTTGCATCCTCTGGTTAGTGAAATTTGGAGACAGACCCCCCCTATCATAGGTTGGTGTTTATAGAAGGAGAGGAATAATCGGGTCTTCAAGAATGTTGAGCGGAGCCCCAAGGAGGTGTTTGGGATTGGTGTTCTGCTCATAGAGGAGAATATCTTCCTCTTTGATGGAAAACTTCTGGAGTTTGGGCCGAGGGAATTTGAAATAAAAATGGCCAAGGAATGGCACCAAGAGTTAAATGCTAATGCTTATGACAATGGGAAACTTTTAGCTAGGAGAAATACCAAATGGGAGCCTCCGGATTTAGGATGGTTTAAAATGAATTTTGATGGAGCTGCTAAAGGAAATCCAAGAAGGGCAAGTATAGGTGGGATTATAAGAGATTCATTGGGAAAAATGGTGGCAAGGTTTGCTGGTGGCATCGGGGTTTAGTCGACTCTTGTTGCTGAGGCTCGTGCGCTGTTCATGGGACTCAAAATTGTTGTTTTGCTAGGGATTTTTAATCTCCATATTGAGGCAGATTCCAAGGTGGTGACAGATGCTGTGAAAAAGGAAAGATTCATTGGTTGGAACACCAAAGAAATTTTGATTGATGTTAGCTTCCTTATGTCCAAATTAAGAAAGAAAAAAGTGTCTCATATTTATAGGGAAGAAAATTGTGTGGCGGATGCGTTGGCAAATTTTGGCTCGGGGTGGGTCTCGGCTAGATGTTGGAAGAAAAAGGAAAGATTGCCGTCAGAAATTCAGGGTTTGATAGAGTGGGAAAGGGCTTCCATGGTTAATAATGACTTGTAACTTTTGGATGACGAGGACTAACTGGGGGGTCCACTAGTTTATTTGGGTGTGTTGGTGGATAATTTGCAAAATTAGTATGGAGGATAGGTGGAGTACTACAGGTAAAGATGAGCGGGTGTGGAGTAGGGGATCGAGCATCCAAGTGATGATTCTTTGGGATAGGAGATTGGGTATTGCTTATAAAATAATGATGAGATGGCAGGGAGGAAACTTAACTGATGTGATCAAGCTTAGATTTATTGACATGATGCGGGTGTTTTCGAAGGCTGTGATTTCTTCTTCGGTGCATGAAGGTACTATGAGTATCACGTTTTGGGGAATGGGGTTACTTGATTTAATTCCTAATTACTTTTGGAGAAGTGAGTGTGTTAAAAATGATGGGACTGTTCATGATAAGTACTGGTTGTGTTCTAGTGGCTTCGCGTCGGCTAACTTAGTTGGTGGTTATTTCGGCTTTCTTTGGCGAGTTTCTAAATTTGGTTGGTTGGTTTATCGGCATGGGATGTTGTGCCTTTCCTACTTTTTTTCCAACTTCTGCCTCCTCCACTATTTTCAAAAAATCATTAAATGTTATGTCTTTTTTCACTGCTGCATATTTCCCGTCCGCGCGTGTTATTGGTTTGAGTGGAATACTAGCTGTAATCCCTACATTATACATCCTTTTGTGTTACTTGTTCACAACGTTTGGCTCTGGTGTTTGTTATAGCATTGTGGTTTTCCTGAGTAGGCTGAAAGAATGGGGGGAGATCATGTGCAGATGGAGCCGGATAGTTTTGATGAATTCTGAAACAACCCTCTTGTGTGGCACATTTGTGTGGAGGGCGGAATTGCCCCACTTATGGAATGACTGGTCAGCCGTGATCCTATTCTTTTGGGTCAATTTGCTAGTTCTTGGAAGGACAGAAGGGTTTCTGTTGGAGGGATTTAATTTGAAGTTAGCGAGGATGTCATTGCGTAGGCCACGGGCTTGAGGTGCGAAGGGAAGAAATACCCTAAACACACCAAAAAGCTAGACCATGACCTTAAGGCATTCTTCAGAGGTGAGGAGACTCTGGTCAAGAATCTGGCAGGGTTTGAAAGAGCTGAGCTCCCTAAGTCATGGGATATGGTCTGCATGGCTCTGATGAAATATGTGACGCTGGAAGGTAGGTACAAAACTTGTTTCTTCTATCATTTCCCACTGCTTAACCATCTTAGACATAAAATGCTGCTTAGCTTTCCTTTTTTCCTTCTTATGGACTTGGAAAGCTCGGTAGAGAAATGTAAGGTGGCGGCTTGCCGTAATCTCGATGATTTCCTGCCTCTCCCACACCACCAAGGGCTTATCCTCTGCCTGTACCACTTCCATCTTGCTCTTTGTCCGCCTAAAACCATTAATGTCTGTGTCGAGAACATTGAACCCATCTCCTTGATTCATATCTCCCCAGCTGAGTCCAAGAGCCCTCCTCGGGCTATCATGGTGGGGAGTGTCAAAACCAATTTAGCCACCAAAAAGCTTAAGGGTGGATTAGGCATGGCTCATGTCGGTGCGGCGAAAGGGTTGTATGAGCTAAAGGCCACCTAGGTGGACATGACGGATAAGGTCACTAAGCTGAAGAAAGGTAAGGAAAAATGCGGGTAGGCCACGACTATCAAGGAGGGAAAGGGCAAGAATATTGTTGAGAAAGATTCCGGAGGGGATATAGTTGTCGGGATCACGGAGCTGACTAATGGGGAAAGTGTTAGGAGGAGATCGGGGAGGCTGGCCAAGAACAACAAAAAGAGATTAATTATTGAGGACTCGGAGGTGGAGCAGTCTGACAGCTAGGGCTATAAGGAAGAAGAGTCTGATGATGAGATGGGAGAGAGGCCCCTACCTACTCCGATGGACAACAAGTTTTTTGGCCATGTTTCTGACTCGCACACTCTGCTGGTGAATGAGCCTAGTTCGTTTCTGAAGACTAGGGATATTGGGGAAGATGTTGATATGCTAGCGAAGATATTGAACACCTTGGACAAAAGATTTAGGGGCTTGACCCGCTTCATAATGAAACTAAGCCACTTTGTTACTAGTGCGCTGTTAAATGTCATAAAAGAGGAATTGGCGGGGAATAATAGCCAAGAAAATAAGGAGTGGGTTGGTGATGAGGTGGTTGACCTCCTGTTCAAGAACTGGGATGAAGCCAGTTAGCTCCTCCTATTGCTGGTCTGTTGGCTATTTTTTGGCTATTGGTGTGCTATCGCTGGGTTGTCTTTGGTTTTTTTCTCTTTTCTGTTAATGTTCTCTAGTTATGTTTAGTCCTTTTTTGGCCCTAGTGGCTCATTGTGTGGGTTACAACGCCCCATAAATGTTGTTTAACTTTTCAAAAACATATAATAAAGATGTAATAACATAAAACTAATATTAATAGATAATATAAATATATACATGTCGACATTTATATCTTTGATAATGTAGCATGTATAAAGGTGCTTGCAAAATGTACATAAGAAAGTTACTAAGTAATAGAATCCTACTAGTAGAAGAATTCAATATTCACATAAATTTATCAAAATTATGACAAAAAATCATTCCTCAAAAAATTATATCTCATGGTGAACAACTAATGATGCCCCACTAAAGTGACATTGTACAAGTTTGACAGAAAAGGATGCCAGGTTATAGCAGCTCCTTTAGCTAAGAAGCATGGAATATCCCTTGGTGTAGGGATTCCCACTCCAATCTATGCAACAACCAAAACATACTCTAGACCTCCTAGATAATCATGTCAAACTATAAAACTCAACAAGAACAACACATCAACCAATGGAACTCCAATGTCTAGTAAATAAACCATGAACCGTGAAGAAATATCAGTGTTCACCCAATATCTATTTGTAGCTTCTACAAATTTTAAGCCCAACACCATCTTGACAAAGACTATAGTCCATCTATTGTGTAACCTAAAAATCTATGTAAGTCTTTGGCTAGTAATTGCTCCTAGGAAGGTTAATTATCATCAAGGGCTGGTTAGACAAACTGGTGTATCAAATTCCATAACAATTTTTGAACTAGAGCTTTAGTCAATATTATGATGAACTTCATCAATAATTATAGATAAATTTATAGAAAAATTTGGACCTTGGTTCTGCATCCCACTATTTTGAAGCATGAGACAATAGTTAAAACATTTAATACAAAAGATATTGCATAATCTGATCAAGGATCTTCATCATGTTATCTTACCTTGATTTAAATGTTTTAAATTTTTTTTTTTAGAAGAATAATTAAATCTAATTGAAAAGGTGAGCCAAATTGCCATTTTTTACATTTTCACTTCATTGGCACATGGGATAGTCATTGCAAATGTTTATTGGATTGAAATTTGGCTTCAAGAAGAGTAATTTGAAGCATTGAAAAGATAGAGAATTAAATGGATTTTTGTAGCTTAATCATTATCAATATCCACTAACAAGTCACAATAAATTTCTCTTACCTTTGATCAAAACTTATAAATATGTTCAACTTGATAGCTATCCTCATTTTGGAGACTTTACATAGGAATTTGGGTGTGTGGAAAATTCATCCATGTCAAACAATGAAATATTTTTGTACATTATTTTTAATTTTCTTAGTATATTAACATTATATTAACTTATTAAATAATAATACTTTTGTCGAGTATAAGATGATTTTTATTCACATACCTGTTTCTTGACAATGAAGACTAATATTAAATATATATGTCAAAGAAGTAAACAAATAAATCATACAAAAATTCTAAATGTCTTTTCAGTCTTACAAAATCGATTTCTGCATTTTAAATGCTCAACATGGCAAAGCCATTATATATATATTCAATAAAAAATGATACAATTTTGAAGTACAAATTTTTCATTACCATTAAAGAGGAAACTGGCAGTGGAGGATCATGGTGGTTCATGAAGGCATTAAACCAAGTGCTTGAGAAGGAGGTGAATTGAATTAAACAAAGTAAGAGTAGAGCTGAAAAGGGCATCACCCAAATATTTTCTCCAAAACTCTATACTCAATAGTGATTCATTTGTCGTATCACAAACAATACCACACCTCATGAAAACTAGGACAAGATCTTGTACTGTAGAAGAAGCTAGTTCAACTTTAGGAAATATTTTATCAATAGGGGCTACCTCAAATTAAAAAATATAATGCTCAAGTTTCAACTCTAATGAAGAAAGAGAGTAAATGATAGGCTAAAAATAAAATATTGCTAGCATCTTCACCAACTCTTTATCACACAAAATTTCCATGCAATTGGACAAGACAGTAGAAGCTACCTCAAAAACTAGAGTGTAGTGTAGAAAAATGTATCGCTCTAAATTTTCACACTTGTTTGGGCCCTCCCTGCTAAAATTGGGCTTCTTTATGCCTTATTTTGGTCCTATTTTGCATCCAAAAGACTTAATTAATGCATCTTTCTCAGGATAATCTCAACATATATCAAATGACCACTCAAAATTTAATGATTTTCGATTGTATGTCCTATATTTAGTGATCTAGGACTCATACACCACCTTGGGTGTATGGTTCCCACCTAGGTTTCGAGGCCTAGATCTGAATTTCACATAAAACTAAGCATTTCTTGAAAAATGTGTCCCAAGCTTAGCCTAATGGGACTCATATGCCCCAATTGGTGTATGAGTCTCTCTTACCTTATACCTAATTCAAATTCAAGTTCTTTGCAAGATTTGTTTCTCCTAGATCTAATGTTGGCTTATAGTGTTGTAATTTCAAGAAATTTGGCATAAACAAGTTTAAATACAAGGTTATTTCACATATTTTCTCTTATAAAGTTGAAGTTATCATAAGATCACTTTAACAAGAGAATTCAAGAGTTTACAAGAGCATTCAAGAGTGATTATCAAGCATTTTGGAGCATTATTCAAGTATCAAGCATCATGTCAATGTCATCATGCATCATGCTTATTTTTGAGCTAACATTTGTGATGTAGGTTTTCATGATTCAAGCAAGCATTCAAATAAAGATCCATATCATACAAGCAATATTCAATATCTACATTCATTGTATCCATTACATATAATATTGCAGCCTTTTTTGTAAGGGTTTGGTGAGTTCTAACATTGCATATTTGTTCATTCATCATTCCTCCATTCTATTTGATTTCATTTCAAAGTTTGATTCCCAAAACGGGGTTTGACCAAGGAAAACCCCTATCCACTAACAAAACAACATTTTCCCCCTCTTTGATGTGTGATTTATAGATCTAGATTGAATATTCATCGAAGAGAAAGATTAGAGAAAAGTTGTCAAGTTTTCAATTTGTCAAAGTTGTCATCTACATTGCAAGATCACAAAAAGTCACCTACAAGTTGCAATTCAATGATTCAAAACTAGATATTTGGAAAGGAAGAAGCTACAGGAAGTCATTAGTTGATATTAGAGTTTTGTAGCAACCCTGATATTGGGACTAAATCACCACTTGTGGCATATGAGTCCCAATATGCACATTTTTAGATATTTTCTATAGATCCCGATTCACTAGTTCCAGATTCCAGTTTTTGTTAGAAAGCCTAGTCTGCGACTAGATTTCCTAGCCTAGAGTATGATTCCCAGTGAGAATTAAAGTTAGCATTTTCAAGATTTTAAACCTTGTCCCTAGCACATTCAGGTTTCTAGGTGCACCTTTGTACTTTCTCAGTTTACTATTTTGATTTTAGTTCATTTTTTATCATTTGTTTAAGTTTTGCATGTCATTTACATTACTAGTCTTTCCAAGCCCTAGGTGGTGAATCATATTTTAGTCTTTAATCACACCCTAGGAAAACCTTTAGTAGATCTCTTTTCCTTATTCCATCCTTGCATTGATATCTCTAGGGTTTCCTTGAGTGAAACTAAGTGAAATAGGTCCTAACTCTAGTTGTTCCATCTCCCAAAAAAATAGGAAAACCCTATTTCAAAGGTTTCATTTTGGCAGACCTAGCCTTTAGAACACCTTATTTCTAATTTGGAGTGCACATTAGTCCTAGATCTAGCTTGCATTAACTTTTCATTAGGTGTTGCATTAGTTAATTTGCATCTAGAGTTTCAAAATCTTGCATTAGTGAAAGTGCATATAGGTTGCATTTTTCCCTCTTTTGTCATTGAAATTCAATTGAAATCTATAATTGTACTTATCATAGCCATCATACAAACTAGAGAACACAATAATCACTCAGAATTTTCTGAAATTTGTGCAAAAACCCTTATCTGGGACTCATACGCTCCTCTGGGCAATTGAGTCCCAATATAGGTGGTTTTTCCTGATTTTTGGGTATTTTGTATTGATTGTTTATTAGCATTTGAATCCCTAAAAAACCCTAATTGGGACTCATATGCCCCTTTGGGCGATTTAGTCCCATTTCATATTTTAAACTACATTTTTTAGCAATGAATTCTTTGTTTCTATGTTTTTGTTGGTTGTTATTACATTTCTATTTCAGTTTGCAAAGTTTATGTGTCATTCATTTCATTACATCTAGCTTAATTTCATTAGAGAATAAAATTTATCTTGTGTTCATTGCATTTATCTTGCATTCATAGATTACCCCTTGCATGATCTTTACAACTTGGTGTCCTATTGCTAATACTATAGTGAGATGAAGTTCAAGACTCATTTCATCCTATAATAGAAAAATCGTTGTGGGCCTTGGGTTATCTAGCTCTTTCACTACTAGTGTTGACACTTGTTCACTGGGTATGGACCATACCCTTAACAACTCTTTAACTTCAAGTAGTGTGACAAGTGTTGAAACAATGGTTGCTAGTATTTTGCAAGAAAACATAATCCAAATCCATGAAGACTTAGAAAACCTACAAAATCAACTGAGCACTAAAAAAATTTCAACCACTACTATCCCTACCATAGATAATATACATCACATGATTGAAAGTGAAGGAGTTGACCTTGTGCATAACCTAGTTCATATTTTTGGAAAATATCTTACCTCAACCACTAAATGTGCTTTACCTTCAAACAATGTCCAAATTCAAGGAGGAACTCAAATTCATCCTCCCACAACCATTTCCTCTATTCCTACCTCTACCAACCCTCATGTTACAACAACGATGCAACATACTAGTAATGTCATTCCTACCTTGGGCATTTCCACTAGAATTCCTAGTACCTTTGTGGAATCAGACATTATATCTCGTACCACTTTAATTTCCATAATCATCCCATTCACTTGTCCCTTGAACACATATAAACCTCCACCTTATTCACCTCCATCTCAAAATGCAAACAATGATTACGTAATAAACCAAATTTTGTAAACTGTTTCATCCCTTCAAAAGCAAGTTTCCACCATAAACCAAAATCAAAATGGCCAACTTGCATACTATGCCAAAAGTAATTCCTTATCCTTGGAGATATTGAGAATGTCGATACCACAAGGTCTAGATATTTCTAGATTTGAGAAATATGGGGGGAAAGGAGATCCTTCTAACCATGTTTCTGCTCATACTACCTTATGTAGTGACTTTGTTTTTGAGGACAAGCTCTTGGCTAAGATTTTCCCTAGATCCTTGAAGGATACTGCCCTAGAATGGTTTCCTCATTATAAAAAAACTCAATTCATTTATTCAATGAACTTGTTGAGTTCTTTATAAACCATTACCAAGTGCATATTATTCCTAAGATGACCTTAGCTGATTTGACGAGATGTAATAAAAAAGATGATGAAAAAGTTACCAACTTCATTTCAAGCTACCAATCGCTTTATTCCCAAATCGATGTAAAGATTCTTGATCTTCACATTCAATGGATTTTCATTGAGAACTTCCAAACTAATATACAAGATAAGATTACCATGATGAACTTTCCTTCCTTCACGCACTTGTTCACTACCCTTCATGATTATCAAAACTCAATTAGTAGTCGTGACACAAAACCCACCTCTAGCCAACCTGAGAAATTTGAATCCACAAACAAAAAAAATTATCAAACTTTTAGAAAATAGAATAAAGTATTCCTTCAACTCAATCCCCCTCAACAAACTCAACATGTAGATACCCAAGTGGATGCTATAAGGAAGAAAACTCCTTTCTTTTGTGGGGATCTAGCTAGGTGATTCACTCCCTTACATGATACCTTACATAGTACAATGTTACAACTTTTAGAACATAAAATGATCACCTTTCCTCTTGTTAAAACTCTTGATCCTAATATTTATTTTCCTCCAAATTTTAGATCCAATTCCTTTTGCCATTATCATCGAAAAAATGGACATGATACGAAACATTGTAAGTGGCTTAAACATCTTGTGCAAGACCTCATTGATTCCGGTTAACTTCAAATTGGAGGTGTTAATGATCAAGGAAATAAGTCTATTGCCCCTCCTAACCAAAATTTTCAAATCTTTACAAACCCTATGCTAAATGATAACATTTCATTTGTCAAAGCTAGTGAAACTGATAAAAATGATGTGATGAATTTTGACATGAATGATGAAAACATTGAACAAGGTCCTTTGGATACTATTAAAAATGGTTTGGTTGCATTGATTGAAACTCAAACTCATAAGGGCCGATCTAAAAAGCTTCTTGATATTGCTTTCTCATCTAAATATATACTTAAACATGCACTTGATGGTCCTCTTTACATAACTGGTTGGATTAATGACAAACACACTAATGGGATATTAATTGATCATGTCTATGGAGAGAATGTGATCACCGAAGAATTTTTACTTGTGCATGAACTCTATCAAGAAACATATGATAAATCGAAAGCATGTAAAAAAATGAATAATGGTTTTTCTTTCCCTACGATGGGATCGATCACCATTCCTTTACAAATAAGACCAAAAAAATTAGATGGCTCATTCTCCATCATCTCGACATTAGACCAATTTCGTGTGAAGCTTGGTTATACATGGCTATGCTCCGTAGAATTTGTCCCATCAGTCATGTATAAATGCTTAAAGTTTCCATTTAACAATGAAATATTTAATGTGCATCATAGTGGCTTTAATCCTTTATATTCTCGAGGGAAATTTTCATTAGATATATTTTGGCCCAAGCCTATAGAACCTATGAAACCTTGAGAAGACTTATTTTTCAAACCCTATCAAAATTTTAAGGAAAAATGCTGAGAAAAACTATCCCTTACAAACATTTCTCAACCTATGATTGAGCCTACCATCCTTGACAAAACCATGATCGAACCTAAAGACATTCCAAATAACCAAGACCAACCCAAGATAGATCCTTTGCCTATTTCCTACAAAATACCAAGAGATAACGAAAACAATCCTATCACACTTCCTAAGATAAAACAAGGTTACAAAGCTAGAGAGAAAGTGGTTGAATAGCCTCCCATGGTTTCTTTCACTCCTCCCCTTAGGGAATCTAAAATAAACCTATGGTTGATAAAACCACTCCTACACAAATGCAACTTGAAAATATAACTAAAAGAAATAGAAATGCTAGAGAGTGTAGGCGTACATGTCATACTCTTGCTCGAAGGTTAAACAAAGAGAACAAAAAAGAAAATAAAAATCCAAAATCGACTGAAGCAATACACAATGAGACTCCCCCTCTACCACAACAACAAGATCCTATATTGTAAGAAGAGCTAAATTCTTCTTTAGACATTATCATTCAACCTCCCATTGTGATTAACTTGAATGATGATGTTGAGGTTGCTAAAATAAATAAAGTACATAATGAATTGAATACATTGTTTTCCTCTTCTATGAGCTTAAATGACAATTCCCCTAAGAAGAGTTCTGAACTTGGTGATGATCCTAGTTCCGCACTTTCTATTATCCCTTTGGCTAGTTATCCACTTTTTGTATACAATGAACACAATTGGGATGTGAATGACCTGCTAATAGGTTGACTCGCATGTGCCT
Source organism: Sequoiadendron giganteum (assembly GCA_007115665.2). NCBI lineage: Eukaryota > Viridiplantae > Streptophyta > Pinopsida > Cupressales > Cupressaceae > Sequoiadendron > Sequoiadendron giganteum. The sequence continues at coordinate 620,369,742 of CM021108.1, forward strand.
TACTAGTTTTGTCTTTTTTTTTAAAATTTTTTTTATGTGTGATTGCATGTGCATAATGTGATCTCCCTATATACTTTTGTATCTCTCTCTCTTTGTGACATTCGTTTATTCATATTTGCATTCTTCTCTATGTCATAAACCTTTACCATCTTCTTTTTCTTGTGTTTTCCTTTTGGGGATGACACAAGGAATCTAGCAGGGATAAGTTTAAGAAACCCCTCAACGAAGGTGTAAAATACTGGCAAATATTTCCTTTTATTTGAAAACATTATTAATTTTCTTGGTGAATCTTTCCTATTATTTCAAAAAAATATTTATTTTCCTAGCGAATCTATGCACATTATTACAAAATTTGTAAAATCTTGGCGAATCTCAATGAGTAATTGTTAAAAATAATAATCATAGTGGAAAACGCTAGCGAATAATCACTAAAAAGATTGATTACAATGGTGAATCTCTCCTTTTAAAATTTGCATAGTTGGTCGGTGCAGTTCCCCTATTTTTGTTTTGTTTTTTGTAATATTGAAGTAAGCGCCTGGGGGCAGCAGCCACTAGCGGGGTCAAGGGGAAGCACCCCTTGTAGGAGTCAAGGGGCCATAGCCCCCTTGTAGAGCACACATAAATTATGTGTTTTTTTATAATCTCACTTTAAAAGTAAGATTAAATGAAAAGTGAAAATGTTACCATCGATTAGCTTTTTAATCGGATGGATGCAAGTTGATTTCGTGACCTAATACACATGTACCTTTTAAAAGGCTTGTTGAGGCCCAAAATAAATTATGGGCCTCAACAAGCCTTTTAAAATGCAAGTGCATATTAGGTCGCGAAATCAACCTGCAACCATCTGATTGAAAATTTAATCGATGATTTGATGGCAATAAATAAAAGCCCTATTCAAGGCTAAAATTTCCCTGAAATTAAATGGTAATTTATTATTGTGGCGATATTGCCCCAAAATTAATGTTAGGAATATAATATTAGTGGTGAATATAATTAATATTTGTAATTATAGTATAAACTATTGGAGAATCAGTTCTAGTGATGCATCGTTTACATGGCAAATCAAATTGGATTTATTAGTTTAAAAAATAATACATAGGCAAATTAATCGAGAAAAAATAGTTTTTCATAAAAACTTGGCGATTCACTCTCCTTTTTAGCTTGTACTATTTGCCATTTCGAGAGGTCTCGATTTTTGTTATTCGCCAATTGGCAAAGATTCGCCACTAAATTTTTCCCTGGAATTGAGACATTTAGGTCTCTTCCATGTTGACCCAAAAATATTTTCTTTGTTTTCACTAGATCTTTGTGTCATTCTTCCTATTCAATGAGTATTTGGGGAATGATGACAGTTCGGAGCTCTCTAAAACCATTGTATCAAAGAAATATTGACTCGAATCCATGGATCCCTCATGTGTTTGGAATTTCATTTTGGGGGAAACCCCTTCATTTTTTCGTGACGTAGGTTTATTTGGAAACATATGACTTTGCATAGGGCTTTCCAAATAATCTCTCATGTCCTTTTTATTGTTATAATTTATCATTTGCTAATTTAAAGTAATTTCTCATAGCATGGTGTTTAGCAATTTCTTTAAACTAGGGGCATACATTGGCATTATTCTTTTGCATTTCATGTTTCATTGTCTAGTCTTCTTACTTCATGTGATGTTTCTTTCACTTGTTGGCGACATTGGGTGTGATGCCCTTCAAGAGAATGATCTCTCTTAGCATATTATATTCATCTTGGTGGCTTGATGCAATACAGTACATCCCCTAAGTTGTAAATATTCTATTCTTTGATTGGTCCTCTCTTGGAGACATTAGGCATGATGTCCCCTAAGTTAAGACCTTACATGAACTACAAAAAACTCCTTTGAACATACCTTATACGCTTTTGCATTTTTGGTTATATGGAAACCTTGCATAACACACTTTTCTTTCCTTTACAGCCATATTGTTTGTTCATGAGTTTTAAGCATACAAAGCTTTACTTTCCTCATGAAGCTTGAAGTTGATTGTTTTGTGGTCCCTTATCAAAGTTATCAAGAGGTATAGTTTTGGTTTGGTTGTATGTATGGGAGCTAAACTTAGGCATGAATTTCCCATATCCATTTGCTTGTGAGCGCATACCGACCACGTGTGTATGTGTCTCACCTTTTTGGATACTCGCCCAATGGATAGCCTAATTTTTTTAAAAGTGAGCATGCATTTTTGGACAAAAAACTTAGATTTGATCCAAAGCATGTGAGACAAATGGTTGAGGCTTGATCCACACCTTTTATTTTTATGTTTCTCTCTTTGTCTTTGGCAATGTATGCTTGTGCCTTGTTGTTGCACCTTACATTATTTTTCATGTGTTTTCTCTTGTGCCTATGTTGGTTTTTCATAGGATCTTGATCCTGGGGGCCTGCACAACCCTCTTGATCATTGTTGTCCTATCCGATTAGCATTTGTACATTTGGACCCCTCTTGATGCGAGTTTGTCTACTTTAGTGTGAGTTTGAAGGAAGTTCCCCCTCTCACTAAAGTGGGGGCTAAATGTAGTGTACAAAAATGTATCCCTCTACATTTTCACACTTTTCTGGGCCCTCCCTATTAAAATTGGGCTTCTTTATGCCTTATTTTGGTCCTATTTTGCATCCACAAGCCTTAATTAATCCATATTTCAAAGGATAATCCCAAAATGTATCAAATTACCACTTAGAATTTAATGATTTTGGATTGTATGACCCAAATTTAGTGATCTAGGACTCATACGCCACCTTGCACATATGGGCCCCACCTAGGTTTTAGGGCCTAGATCCAAATTTCACATAAAACTAAGCATTTCTTGAAAAATGTGTCCCAAGATTAGCCTAATAGGACTCATACGCCCCAACTAGTGTATGAGTCACACTTAGCTTATACCTAATTCAAATTCAAATTCTTTGTAGGATTTTATTCTCATAGATCTAATGTCGGCTTATAGTGTTGTAATTTTGGGAAATTTGGCATAAACAAGTATAAATACAAGGTTATTTCGCATATTTTCTCCTAGCAAGTTGAAGTTATCATAAGAACACTATCACAAGGGAATTCAAGAGTTTACAAGACCATTCAAGAGTGATTATCAAACATTTTGGAGCATTATTCAAGTATCAAGCATCATGTCAAAGTCATCATGCATCGTGTTTGTTTTTGAGCTATCATTTGGTTTCATGATTCAAGTAAGCATTAAAATCAAGATCCATATCAAACAAGCAAGAGTCAAGATTTATATCCATTATAGCCATTACATACAAGATTGCAGCCTTTTGTTCAAGGCTTTGGTGAGTTGTAACATTGCATATTTGTTCATTCATCCTTCCTCCATTCTATTTGATTTCATTTCAAGGTTTGATTACCAGAACAAAGTTTGACGAAGGAAAATCCCTATCCACTAACAAAACAAAAAATTTCCCACTCTTTTATGTGTGATTTGTAGATCTAGATTGAAGATTCATTGAACAGAAAGATTGGAGAAAATTTGTCAAGTTGTCAATTTGTCAAAGTTGTCATCTACATTGCAAGATTATAACAAGTCACCTATAGGTTGCAATTCAACGATTCAAACCTAGAGATTTGACATGGAAGAAACTATAGGAAGTCATTAGAGGATATTAGATTTTTAGAGCAACCTTGATACTAGGACTAAATCGCCACTTGTGGTGTATGAGTCCCAATATACACATTTTAAGACATTTTCTATATATCATAATTCACCAGTTCTAGATTCCAATTTCTATCAGAAACCCTAATTTGTGACTAAATTTCCCAGCCTAGAGTATGAGTCCCAGTGAGCCTTAAATTCAAAATTTTCAATATTTCAAACCTTGTGCCGAGCTCATTTAGGTTTCTAGGTGCACCTCTATACTTTCTTAGTTTTTTGTTCTGATTTGAGTTCACTTCTAGATCATTTATTTATGTTTTGCATATAATTTACATTACTAGTCTTTCCAAGCCCTAGCTTGGTGGTGAACCCTCTTTTAGTCTTTAATCACACCCTAGGCCAACCTTTAGTATATCTCTTTTTCTTATTCCATCCTTGGATTGAGATCTCTAGGGTTTCCTTGAGTGAAACTAGGTGAAATAGGTCCTAACCCTAGTTACATCTCCCAAAAGATTAGGAAAACCCTATTTCCTAGGTTTCATAGAGAACGGGGGTTGTTTTGAAGCCACTCCCTAATGAGAATTGGTCTTATAGCCTCCCCAATATGAACACAATCAATAGTGAATACCCTACCCAACTTTTTTCTATTATACATGCATTGTTGCTTATTTTCTCCCAAAAAACATTTGGGTAGCATGAGATGCCATGAAGAATCCATAATATCACAATGAAATTGTGAATAGAGAAGAGAGAAAGTAATAAATGACATGAAGAACATAAATTTGGTGAAGTATATATAGAACAAGGACACCAATACTCAGAAGTTGAGCATTTAATTCACCACAAGACACACATGTTTATTTGATAAATGACAATATTATTTAACAAAAACTGAGTCATGCCTTTAAGTGATTTAATAAATAATAACACACCTAAATAAAGGGTCAACAATTGATCTTTGCAAATCTAACAGTTCTAGGGTGATTCCAGAGGTTTGAATTCGTAATTCTAATGCTTTAGACATTTCCTTCCAGAATGCAACTATAGTTTTCCATCAAACATTCAGCGAATAGTAAAATATTTTTGTACATTAATTTTAATTTTCTGAGTATATTAATGTTATATTAACTTATTAAATAATATAACTCGTAGTCATTAAGTTACATTGACATCTAGTTTCAGACATAGTACTTCGAAGCATTCAAAACATAAGAGAATTAAGTGGCTTGTTGCACCTTAATCATTATCAATATTCACTAACAAGTCACGATAAATTTTGCTCACTTCAGATCAAAACTTATAATATGTTGACACTTGCCTCCATTTCAAAGACTTTATGTAGGAATTTGGGTGTGTAGAAAATTTATCCAAGAATAGAGAAATATATAGAATTTGATATTTTCACCACCTATGCTATGATTTTATTGCCATGCTAGTTTAATTCGCCATGAAAATTTTTAATTGGTTTGGAAATAGGTTTATTTCACTAATGAAAATATTTGATTGGTTAGAGTACTTGTTTTATTCATCAACAAGAATATTTTTTTGGTTTGAAAACATGTTTAATTCACCAATGAAATTTTTTAATTGGTTTGAAAATACATTTAATTCACTAATACAAATATTTTATTGGTTTGAATACAAGTTTTATTCACTAATGAAAATATTTTATTGGTTTAAAAAAATTTATAATTCGCCAAGATTTTCTACAAACTTCTACTGATTACAAAAGATTCACCAATTGAATTTATATATTTTTTTAAAAAAATTATTAATAAAATTAATATTTTTTTGAGAATTATACAAGATTCGCTAGATTTTTACACCTTTTTCGAGGGGGGTTTCTTAAAGTTATCCTTGAATGAAATTTGTGGGTATATGTATGCTCCGTATTTCTGCTTGCTTTATGGAGGTGGAAACTAGGGTAGCCATCTAGCCACATCGAACTGATTAGAGTTTTTATGAGAACACTTTTGGTAGGGTCATGACCAAAAATCATATGATTTTAATAAGGGTGGAATCATGATTCCAACAAACAAATGACATAGAAATCAGATTTTATAATCCTAAGTTATGTTGATATTGAGGTAATATGATATTATCATATTTTTTAATAAGTTATATAACTTTTTCACCTTTCTTCCATTCATTTTCACTTTTGTAGTTTGAGAACCTTGTGAGCTAATCCAACAATTCCTAGGAGAGGATGTTGCAAAAATGGCCATATCACACACAAAGGATTGAGGCTTTGAGGGGGCATATCACACGAGGGGTGAAGACATGAGAGGTGGGTTGCATTTTCATTTTTCATGTATTTAAGAGCTTAATTTAGGCTATTTTCATGATTTTTATAAAGATGGGAGGCCTATGACCAATTCTAGCACCCTAGAACTATGAGGGAACTCCTAACCAATAGAGGTGCCCTAGAATAACATAGGGCCTTTGAATAGCATGGGTGCCCATGACTAGGAATAATGTTTGGAAGTGACCTACCATAATTCAAGTTAGAGGGGAGTTTGTATCTCTTGGTTTGACATCCTTTGGTCAATTTTTTTCCTTATTTTGGTTGGTTAAGGAGCCTAGATGTGGATTGGAGGTTGATAATTCTCTCATCCTATTCTAGAGTCGTATTCCAAGAGAATGTGATTGTGGATTGTAACTAATTGTCATGTAGGTGTTCTTTCTATCTTGTTCTTCAGGGTAGATTTATCCCAAAAGTGGTTAGTCTTCCTTTGTTTCCACCTTGCTTATGTAATGGTGAGGTCATCTTGTTGTTTGTCTCTCGTTATTTGCATGCCACACTTGTGTGCATATTATTGTGCAAGTGTGACATGTTGATGTCTTATCTTTGGTATTGTGGTTGTGTTTCAAAAAAATGTTTGGTCATGTTTTTCCTTATGCACTAGGACAAGCATTACACTCATGGCTAATTCTCTTAAAAAGGATAGAAAATCATATATATAGTACTCTAATACCATGTTCTAGAGTTGATTGTTGAATCTCACTACTCAAAAAAATTACTTGCAATCAAAATACCTATCACAAGGACAAAAACAATAAAATTATATAAAAACCTTGACAATTCTATTGATCTAAAAAGAGCATGAATTATTAAAATATATAAAAATAATCTTTATAATAAAGAAAAACCAACCCTAGATTCAAAACCCTAGGTGAGGATTATATTAGGTCATAACATGTGTTCTCATCTTATGACTTGATAAAAAACACATGACTAATTGTAGATTAATATGCTGTATAAAAGGGGACCTAATAATTAATTAATAAAAGGTGATTACCTATTTACACTAGCAAAAATGAGTAATAAGTTAATATTAATACATGTAAGAGGCAAGTAGGTGGATGGTGCAAGGGGCATGCCCTTTCACAAATTTATACCATTTGTCAATGTGACCATCTATCAAGATACTCTTCTCAAAGTAGACAAAAAGGTAAATGAAGAATGAGATGGATGTACAAATTTGACTATTACAAAATTGCATTAATGTAAAACATAAATTTTTTAACAATGTAAAACATAATATTTATACCCAATCAACACATTTTTTGAAATTATATATAAAATAAATACATATAATTTTTATTTATTTTTATCAAAGGTAAAGAGCCTAAACCATTTTACAATGAATAACTCAAAGAAAAAAAAAAATTCCACCAAAAAATAATGAAATGATAACATGATCATATATTGCTAGTCATATGAACCAACAACAACAAACACATAACTAATAGCTCAATGATAGCTGAAAATAGAAAAGCATCGAGCTAGGACGACATCGTATAGTACAAAATAAACCACCCAAATATAGGAAAAAGATCCAAATAGCCATAAGACTAGATAAACAACTTGAAAACATAGAGATCTAGAGATGTCTAATTTCCATTACTAACCTTGCCCACAAAATCACTAAAACAAGAATCCTTTTTAACTAAAATAAAAATTCTTCCTAACTAAACTCTCTTTGTTAACTATCAAGCCAAAATATTATTTGAAAAAATTATTTCTTTTGACTATTAGATTAAAAGTATTATAAAATTTCAAGTATAAAGTTTTTATATTATGAAAAAATCTAAATATATATTTATTTATTAATAAAACATCACCCATTAATGGGCTAGATCAACAATGGTAAGTACACATATTATGCTAATTTTAGCATGTGAGAATAATGATTTGGAGTAATGTCATAGTGAAATATAGGAAAAAGGGGGCCATGAGGTAACACTATTTTTCCCTATTTCCATTCAAGAAATGAGATCTAAACCATGAAGTAACTATCAACTCAAAAGGTGAGTCAAATCAAGATTTGGGATCTTGCAACTTCTCCTTTATGCAAGGATAGGGTGGTTAATCAAATCAAACCTTGGGGAGAAGAATTTAAACCAGAAAAAAAACTCTAAACCTAAATCTACAAAGTGTAATGAAGAAATCAATCACAAAACAGGAGGAAACAATGAATTTTCAAGGAAAATTGAGAATAGGGAATACTGAGACTTTTTTGGCAGGCTCTACATTAGAAACTATAGCTTGTAAACTTTGAAAATATACTTCCCTAGAAACCCTAATAGGGACTTATTCGCTAGGTGGTGAATTGGTCCTGATAGGCTCTACTAGAAAACTCTGAATTTGATCTTGAAGTTCCAGACTTGCAATTCCTTCCTGTAACTTGAAATTTCCACTTTCAAATCTAGATCTACCATTAATCTACCAAAAAAAACTTGATGTTTGTTGATGGATACCTAGGTTTGCCTCAATCAAACCCCAAGTTTGGTAATTAAATATTGATGATAAATAGAAATCTGAAACATGAAATGTGTGTGCAATCCTAACCTTAAGTGTATCTAAGATTAATATCTCTAATGATGCCAAGAAAGCCTACTTAATTGTGTTAGAATAGGATCCTAGAATGAAATATGAACAATGCAAAAGACCTACTTTAGGAGATCCCAAATCCCCTTAATAAGTCACAAAATTGATTATACCTTGCTTTAGGCTGAAAATAAAATGAGAAGATGGAATCACTTAGGAAAAAGTCATTAGGCTTGGTTGAATCTCATGATGCTTCTTCGTAAACCTATAATTCATCACGATTATCCATAGGCTTCTATGATCACTTCTTCAATAATGCTTGATCTTTGACAACAAAATGAGCTTTAGGAAATGGAAAAACACTATAATGGTACTACGAGACTTCACTCTTGCTTGATTCTTGAATATGAATTCTTGATCTCATGAAAATTCTCTAGATTCTTAGATGAAACTATGTGGAATAACCTTGTATTTATAGATAAGTTAAGATTAATTCCAAAAATTCAAATAACACAAGCTGGTATCAGATCTAGGATTTCAAATCATTAAAATACTACCAAAAATATATTCCAAGAGGGGATTCTAGGGTTAAGTGAGTACACATTCTGCATGTGGAAAATGGGTCCTAGCACACTTAACTAGGACGGACTTTGGGAGATGTTAAATGATATGTGAAAAGGGGGTCCTAGGACCTAGTGAGGACCCATTCACCAAGTGGCAAATGGGTTCTAGGTCACTAACCTAAGACACATACCTTGTAAAATTAAGTGTTGTGTAATATCATTAATGAATTTTGGGCTTATCCCTTGGAATCTACAATTAATTAGGATTGGATTTGAATTTAAGGGGCCAATTGAGGTAAATTAACCTCAATTAAATAATAAAACCCTAGATTAGTGTGAAAGTGTAAAGATACACTTTACAACATTAAACAAGGTACAATTAAGTCCATTTTATTTAGAAGGGCCCTAAACTTAATGTGAATATATGAAATATATTACAACACTATATTAATTATTCCCAAATTGAGTGTGAAAAAGGGATACTTTTTTCTACACTACTTTTAGCCCCCACTTTAGCAGCCATATGATACTATGTGATTATGCAAGCTAAAGGAAATAAACTTCTATAAAGACGATAGTCATATGGATTCATTAGGGAGAATGAAGCCCCCACTATAGTTACCTACAAAACCACAATGTTAAGGATTACATATTGTAACATAGGATCATTAACCACTCAAAATTCCTCTTATCAAACTTCTACAAAGAATTAATTTGAGGGTATATCTATGCCCCCTGATTCCGCTTTCTTCATGGAGGTATAATCAAGGTGAATATGAAACCACATTGAATTACCTCATTCATATCATCTAGGGTATTTACAAGTACCATACCACATAGTGATAGACATGTGAGGAGATTGGGAGTGGAATTATGAACCCAACACAACAAATGGCATCGAAAATGGAGTCCTCTAGCCCCCAATATGCTAATTTGAATAAAATGCCCTTAAGTTGAAATAAGCTTCATTTACTAGGGTTTACAATATACTAATGAAAGTGACACTTTTACTATTCATTTGACATTTACCTTTTTACAAATTACCTTGGTGCAAAGTGATCTAGGATGTCGAGCTGAAGGACCTATAAGCCCCCTAGATTGGACATTGTTCACAACAAGGTGGCATGAGGCACACTTCGATAGATGGCGAGTGGATTTTTCTCTTCTTTTTCATTATTTTCATGAGTTTATTGTACTTTTTCATATATTTAGAGTAATTTTATGACCCTAGAAAATATTGGCACAAAGTATCCCACCTTGGCACAAAGTATCCCACCTTGGCACAAAGTGTCCCACTTTGGCGCAAAGTTTCCAAAATTGTCTAAAGTGTCTAGGACTCCCCGTCCAAAAATGGCATAAGTTTCCACATTGGTCATAACACATCTTAGAACAACTCTAGTGTTATTTAATTGATAAATTTAGCATTCATTTTATGTATTTTTCTATTTTAGATTCCTCCTCGAGCTTGGTAGCACCTTGAAGGGAAATAGTTATCTTTCCTTTGCAAGTCTATCACATGACTATCAGAGGAGGAGGTCAATATTTTAGAGTATGTAGGATTGTTCTGGGTATACCTCATTCCACCTATGAGGTGTTATGGTGCCATGTTGATGACCCTAGTAGAGAGATGGGACATTGACACTTGTACCTTCCATCTTCCTATTGGTGAGATGAGTGTTACTCTAGAGGACATACATCGCATCCTGCAGATTCCTATTTGTGGTGAAGTCGTACACTTAGTAGATGATTGATCCTTCAGATAGATGTGAGATGATATTCTATATTTTCTACATTGTCCTATGTGAAAATTGACCGTTGGTCCATGTATTGAGCTTAGATGACTTCTACATGCATGAACGCCACTTCTAGAATAGATTTTGATCACTACCATAACACTTACATTAGTACCAAACGATCGAGGGGAAAACTTAGATGGTGGAATTGTTCATATTATCAGAGACATGGAGGAGAATAAGATTGTTTATGCTTGGGGTCATAGTATGATCGCACATTTATACTATGATTTGGGATAATTTGTATACTAGGAGATGGATAACACTCTACACTATACACTCTTGTAGGTAAGGTGCTTAGAGAACATCACATGTACTAGGTTGATTGGATTTCCGACCATAGCAGCCATGGGTTACCCATGAGCCTTCAATTATACACTATGGTGAGCATGGCAGGAGGGAGATTTACTACAATGGCATATTAGATTTGATCGACTAGATGAGGATGGTATTTGCTAGAGACCATATCTTAGGATTTCCATGTGGATGAATGACAAACATGAGCTAGTCAGGTAGCACCATGAATGATTTATTTTAGGAAAACAAAATTACATAGTGAGACCATTATACTATGATCATGTCATGTGTCAGTTTGGACACATTTAGGTACCACCATGGGCCTGACCAAGATATCTACTATCAACATGTAGTACTTCTAGACCTGGGGATAAGTGTCAACTTACTATTTAGGATGTATACATTAGTGGTTTAGAGGAAAAGGACCACGACATGCCCCCAGTCTCTGAGGCTAATGACATAGGAACTACCTAGGCCTATGATGAGTGGTGGGTTGCAACACAACCAAGCCATGTCTTCCCCATTCACTACCCTATAGGGCACATCAAACCTCTTCCAAGTTGTAGAGAGGATAGGGATGATGAGCATGTAGATGAAGATAAAAATGATGATGACACAATTCTTGAAATATTTCTAGGTTCATATGAGGATGAGGATGAGGAGGAGGCCTAGTCTATGAGTGAGGAGGATCCTGTTGCCCTCAATAGGATAGATACTCCCCCTACCAAACTCACTAGATCATAGGTGGTGGCCACATCAAATATCCACACTCATGGGCATAGGGAGGTGAGAAGTAGCAGGCCATCCAAAATCTCCACATAGAGGGGTACCACTATTGTATGGTTATACCCTAACTAGCAAACTGGAGATCTAGGTGATGATGTGATATTTATGCTTTCATTACACTCTTTTAATGATTTATACATATATATATGATGATAATGTGTACTCATATATTTTATGCTTTCAATATTGCATGGTCCATGCGAGAGTGGAATGAGCTCTTTCAATGTGTTACTATAGAGATGATGCTTTCACTATGCATGGAGGATGATCTACCCTCAGATTACATGCCCCCACCTTCCTCAAGCCAACTTGTAGATCTCTTTAGGGATTATTCTAGGTTGAGGACAACACATGAGAGTGTAACCAGACGTGTCAACCTAGCTACAAGAAAAATTTCTACACTGTAGTCAACACTAGATAAGCTTCGAGCCTGTTAAGGTCCATCAGATATTAGGATAGAGTCCACTCTCCAAGCTGAAATCTTGAGGTTGAAGAGAGATATGGCTAGGATATAGGAAGAAAGAGATCACATAGAGAAGGACCATATCGAGGCACTCATATGAGAGGCATGTTAGTGTAATTAATATTTAATTACACTTGCATAACTTTACTTAGGTAATAATTAGTTTACTTAATTAATAATTAAGCTTTATTTAGTTGAGCTATTTTTAGGTCAACATTAGGGTTGCATACTTTGCTTTTATAAAGCAAATCATCTCATTGTAATATTGAATTCTGAATATTATCAATTTGCACATTTCATGCAAAGCTTTGCTTTTTTGATGTTTTCTGTTCTGTGGAAGGTGTTTAGGTTTGCATGTCTAATCTAGGGTTTCAATTTCTGTGCCACCACTTCCACTTCTATAGAAACCCGCCACCCGGCGGCCCCTAGGTAGCCACCGGTCGCCCACTGCCACCGGTCTAACACCGCCGCTCCTCCAGCTCCGTCGGCTCCTAGCGCCAGCCCCCACGGGCTCTGTCTGCACAGGCATCAGTCATATGGGGGGCTGGGCGCATAGGCCGACCCCTCTACATCCCAGGCAGTCATATGGGTGACCAAGAGCTCTGCCCTAGCCCCCAGTCCACCAGCCCCTGGTTGCGCACAGGACCAGGGGCTTATTTTTTTAAGCCCCCTGGGCTGCATGTAGGCCTTATTGGCCAAATTGGAGCACTTCTACAAAATCAGGCGTAACTTTTGCGTACGGTGGCCTTTTTTCGTAAACGAGATACCTTTGGAAATCTGATTCTGATGCCGATCTAGTGGTGTTGGTATTTTTTTTTAAATTTTTCTCTAGTATTATTTTGCAGGTCCTTGAACTCAAAACTTGTGTTTTTCACTCCGAAGGGCATATCTTTTGACTCGGTGATCCTTTTTTCGCCATTGTTGCGGCATTGGAAAGCTGGTTCAGTCCTCTACATAGATTTGAGATCTTTTTTAATTTTATGTTTATGCATGTTTAGGCATTCTCTCCTTTTGCAATCATTGGGTATTGTAATAAATGAACTGATACAAAGTTCCATCAGGGGGGTTTCTTGCATAATAATCTTCATTGTGTTTTGATGACAACTTGCATGGGTTGTAATCTAGTTTCTTAGTTTCTTTTGGCCATATTTTTGTCTTAGATTGACACATATCAAATTCATATCGGTTCATACTTTAGATTGAGAGCATATGGTTAATGATCCGCATCGGATCCATCTCAGTTTGAGGGCCACTACATTTGTGGTTAATGTTCCAGAGTCTTAATGGCACTTTTTCCCATAGAAGAGTTTCAGTCTTATTTTGACATCAGCATTGAGATACATGACTTTCAGATTCTGTCATCATTCATTTCATCTACTGTTGCTTTATGGATTCCAGGGTTGTTCCCATTTGGTGTGTTTGAGTGTTCCATGGCATCGGGTCTGTTGTTACATCATTATGATTCTGATATGGTTTCTTGTAGACAAAATTATCTTTCCTTGCTTGCCGGATTGCGGTTCCAGTGTTACTCCACAGTGTTCTTCCAATGCTTCTTTGCAGTAGTCATCTCATTGTAGGGGGGGTTGTCCCACTGGGTTTTCCTTCTCTAACTCATTATTGCATTTGTACATGGGTACCTAATCAGGCCTTATTGCCGGGACCCATTCATGCTTTCTTGCATTCATATTAGTTTTAGGTGCATGCTTATCTAGTCTCCCTTCATTGCACTTATGGGGGGGTGTTTGTGTAATTAATATTTAATTACACTTGCATAACTTTACTTAGGTTTTGCTTAGGTAATAATTAGTTTATTTAATTAATAAGTAAGCTTTATTTAGTTGAGCTGATTTTAGGTCAACATTAGGGTTGCATACTTTGCTTTTATAAAGCAAATCATCTCATTGTAATATTGAATTCTGAATATTATCAATTTGCACATTTCATGCAAAGCTTTGCTTTTTTTATGTTTTCTCTTATGCGGAAGGTGTTTAGGTTTGCATGTCTGATCTAGGGTTTCTAACAAGGAAAATATGAGAGGAGAGGTAAATGGCCTATGACTGTCTATGAGTTCTATGATCAGGGTACCATCACAATCCACTATCTCATGATGGAGGGTATCACTAGGTGCTAAGGGGTCTAGCAGTCATAGGCCCTATTAGCATTGTATTCACTGCTATATGTACTTGAACTTTTAATGATATATAATTTATGAGCATTTATGTTTGTATGATCTTGTGTTGAATTAAATATCAATGTGATTGATTAGATATCATTTGCAAGAATGTCTAATAAATGTCTCCATGATCTAATGTTTATGTGATCTAATCAAAACATGTTTAGTTTATGTTAGATACTACATTGTGATTAAGTATGCTATGTTAACTTAAATTCACCTATGATCTAATAACATTAAATGCACCTAAGGATCTAAATTAGCACAACACACAAGATTTTCTTGTGAATATTAAGGAAACTAAAGTAATAATTCAAACTAATTGAACAATCAATTTAAACTCATAAGACATTATATTGTCAAAGATTGAAGCAATGTAAGATAAAATAGAACACCATCTACCTAATCTAACAACACTACTTTAACACACTATTCAAAAGAGAGGATGCTATGCATAATACCAATGCAAATACGTGACATTAATAGGTTCTTTAAAGGGTGCACCATCCATTTCTGTTAATGTGTAGGCTCCAGACCCATAGTTCTCTTTGATGACATAAGTTCCTAACTAGTTATAGCTGAATTTTCCTTTTTCATTTGGAAGAGCATTGACATTACATTGATTTTCATATAACACCAAGTCACCTTTATTAAATGCATGAGGGATGAAATTATATTATAACCACATTGCATTCTTTTGGAATAAGCTTCAAGATGCTCAAGAGCATTGATACACTATTCATCAAGCATTTCACGCTAATGAAACCACTGCTCTTTATAAGTAGTATCATCAATAGGCCCCTTAAGAGAAATTCACAATGAAGGAATCTCTAACTCTAATCGAATTATTGCTTCAAAACCATAAAAAAGGTTATAGGGATTGTTTCTTGTAGACATTCTAACACTTGTACGGTAAGCCCACAATACATAGGTTAGTTGAGTATTCCAATCTTTGTTTTAAATGTTCACTTACTATTTTTCATAAAATTTGTTAGAGAGTCTTGTTAGTTGATCCAACTTGTCCATTTGATTGTGGGTAATATGGTGTCAAAAAGAGATGTTGAATATTAAACGTTTCCAAGAATTTCTTCACATCATTGTTCTTAAACAAAGTTCTATTATTTGAAATCAATGTCGAAGGAAGACCAAAGCAAGGAATAATTTGTGTTCCAATATGAAATGACATATTATATCAACTGTCATGGAACAAAGAGGGAAAACCTCTACCTATTTTGTAAAGTAATTGGTTTGAGTAATGATAAATGTATGGCCAACGAAAGAAGGTGGTGTCATCTTTCCCATAAGATCCAAACCCCAAACTGAGAATTGTCAAATAGGAACTTGGGCCTGAAACTCAGAAGCAGGAGCATGAATCAGATGATTGTGTTCTTGACATTTATGGCATTTCTTTATGTATGAAAAAAAAATCTTGTTCCATGTGTCTCCAATAATATCCTATATGAATCAATTTTTGAACTAATGATCTTCCTCCAAAATGCCCCCCACAAGAACTTGCATGAGCTTCTTCAATTGCTATAGGGATTTTAGATTGTTTAAGGCATCTAAGTAAAATTAAATTAAATGATGTTCTATATAACATGTCCACAAGAATTATATACTTAGATGTGAGTTTTCGAAGATGAGCTCAAGTGTTCTTAGTTGTAGGCTTAGGAAAGGTACCTTATTTTAAATAATTGAATATCATTGTGTACCATTCACTAGAGTTTTCAGTATCTGTTAATAACACTTATTTGCTTTTATCATCTATCGATGGTTTAGGGATCATTTGAACTATAAATGTGAAATCAACAAGAGGATCTTCAAGAGATACAAGGGAAGCAACGCTTGCCATTGCATCTGTGTGCCAATTATCCTTTCATGGTATGTTGTCGATCGTATATGATTAAAATTTATCTAATAATGTTATTGTGAGGTCCTTATATCGAATCAGTTTATCATGCTTTGCTTGATATGAACCATGTATTTGTTTAATAACTAGGAGGAAATCACCAAATATAGAAATGTGTTTGACATCTAATGAGAGCATTGCACATATACCAACTATTAAAGCTTTATACTCTGCAATATTATTTGTACATAGGAATTTTAAATGGAAAGATAAGGGAATAGGCTTACCTAAAAAAGGGATCAATATAACTCCTATCTCAGAGCCAGTTCAATAGTTAGAACCATCAAAATACAATTCCCATGTTTCTTTGTCTATTTGAATAGTCAACACATTCTCGTCAAGGAATGAGTCTATATTAGGTAATGCTAGTGGAGAGGGAGCATCAACTAATTGGTCAGTCAAGGCCTATCCTTTAGTTGCCTTTTGGGAGACAAATTTAATATCAACCTCAATTAACAATATAACCCACTTAGCTAAGCATCCTGATAAACGGTTTTTAGCAAAAAGGTGTTTTAAAGGATCGAATTCCATCATCATGTGGATTTTAGCATTCAATAAGTAATGTCTCAATTTACTAGTAGCAAATATGAGAGCCAAACATTGTTTATATATTGATTTATATCATGTCTCATAATCCATCAAAGTTTGACTAATGTAATGAATAGGATGTTCTCTACCACTGTCATCTTGTTGAGCCAACAATGTTGCAAGAGCATGGGTTGTTGTGGTTGTATAAAGGATAAACGGTTTGTCTTGCATAGTGGGCTGTAACATAGATGGAGGAGCAAGATAATATTTCAAACTCTCGAAGGCCTATTTACAATCCTCATTCCAATTAAACTAAACCTCTTTCTTAAGAAGTTGTGTAAAGAGTAATGTTCGGTTTGCTAAGGACGCTACAAAACGATGAGTAGCTTGAATTCTTCCTTGTAGAGTACACAATTAAGAAATGTTTTTAGGAGGTGGAATGTTAATGATAGCATCAATTTTCTTTGTGTCCACCTCAATGCCTCTATGAGATACTATAAAACCTAAAAAAATTCCACTATCTAAACCAAAGATACTTTTTTGGATTCAATCTCATGTTATATTTTTTGCATTCTTTCAAAGATCTTCCAAAGGATACTTACATTGTCTTGTCAAGTTAAATATTTGGCTAGAATATCATCAACATAATCTTCCAAAATCTTGTGTATGTAATCATGAAATACCAATGTCAATATCTCTTTGATATGTTGCGCTTGCATTCTTTAATCCAAAAGGCATAACTACCCAAAAAAATGTTCCTCAAGCCGTAGTAAAAGTTGTCTTGTATTGATCTTGAGTGTTGATAAAGATTTGATTATATCTAGAAAATCCATCCATGAATGACAAAAAAAGCATGTCCTGCAACTGAATCTACTATCATGTCAATATTAGGAAGGGTAAAATCATCTTTTAAATATTCTTTATTCAAGTCGCAAAAGTCTGTACACATTCTCATATGATTATCAGGTTTGGTGACTGCAACAATGTTTGAGATCCAAGGAGAATAATCAATAGGTCAGATAAAACTAGCTTCAGGGAGTTTCTCAATCTCAGCCTTAACCAATAAATCTATCTTAGGATTCATCTTTCATATTTTCTATCTCATCGGTTTAGCATCTTCTTCAAGAACTATGTTGTGTGTTACTATCTTAGCATCGATACCTAACATGTCTGAATAAGTCCAAGCAAAAAGTTTTTGAAATTCATGAAGTAATTTTGCATGATCTTCTTGTTCGTCTTCATCAAGGAACTTTCCTATTTGAATCACTCATTATTCGTTAGTTGTATCCATCAGTATGTTGATTGTATCTCCCAAAGGAAGTACATTTTGTTTCAGAATTTCAAGATTGTATTCTTCTTTGTCCTTATCACTCTCATTACTTTCCTTCTCTTTGTTCGCATGTTTAGTAATAACCATAGCACATGTGATGCATTTATTTTTAGGAGGAGTAAATTACTTATCATAAATTCCTAATGTTTCTTTCAAGGCTTCATCATCTTTAAAGTATTCCAATGATTCTTCATAAGTTGTATAAATCAATTCAGGATGCTTCAAAGTGAGAGTTGTCTTAGTAGAGTTACACATTATGGTGGTGATGTTGAGTGAGCGTCTTTTTGTTGCTTGCATTATCTTATAAGGACAATACCCCAAACCACTTTCTGTTTCTTGTGTGTTAGGCTCTATAGGAACACAGATGCCTTGTTCTTTCCTTCCATATCCCTTTCCACTATAACCAAGTTGTTTTACGAGCTCATAACCTTTTCCATAAAGTTTCTCCATCTCTTTCAGGTTTGGTGGTTGTTGGTAGTCTATTTCATCAAAGTTTTTTGTATATCTTGTGTCTTCTTCTAGAGTAGATGAAGTAGATTCTTGTGAGTTTTCTTCTGAATTTTGTGTTGACATTACCATTGGTTTTTTCATTTTTTCATTTTCTTTTGTTGTAATTTTGTATTCTCCCATGAATGTTCGTGTGAAATCTAAGGAACCCCATTCATCTTCTAATAACTTAGTAACTTCATCAATATTTGTTTCGTGATCTTCTTCCTTCATAACTTCCACTTTTGTAGTTGATTCCAGTGTTGTCAAAGGATCTTATCCTTCTTTCTTAGCAATCAAATAACTTTCAGTTTCAAGATCAGCTTTTAACATGTAAACTTTGTTGTCATAAATGTATTTCATTAAACAATGACGGGTAGAGGGAACTCCATTCATTTCATGAATCCAAGGTCTCCCCAAGAGGAGATTGTAAGAGAGATCATGAGGCATAACATGGACCAACGTTTTTAATGTTACTTTTCCAACTTTAATAGGTAATGTGATGACTCCAAGCGATTGTTTTCCTATGTTATCAAATCCATGAATAGACAAATAATTAGGGATAGTGTCACTCTTATCCATATCAATATTTTCCAAAAGGCTCACACTACACACATTAAGCGCTGAACCATTGTCGAAAAGGGTTTTTTTTTATCATGATTCAATTAACATAGGCTATTATCATGAATGCATCATGTCATTTTTGAACTTCCAAGGATGGTAACTCTCTTTGGTGAAAGACAATATCTAAATTAACCTCATTCATTGCTTGAACTAATGATGCCCCATCGTCTGAATTTGTATTAGGAGGAACCATGACTTGTTGCAAGATTGTTTGAAGCATACTATGGTAATTTGGTGAATCTTGAATAAGATCCCATATGGATATCTTATTAGGTGTATTCTTAAGTTGTTAAACAAGATTATATTCCTTTCCACTATTTGAAGGTAAGCGAGGAGTGCTAAGAAAGATAGGTTGAGGCAAAGGTAATGAAAAATGACTTGTTTGTTGTTGCCTATTATTCCTTGTCTCGTATGTGTGCGCAATAGTATTGTGACCCATTTGTTGTGAATAATTGTTATCGTCAAGTGTAAGATTTTTTTTAGATGGTAAATGATAAGTTGCGGTGTGATTGTGTTAACATATTTGTGTTTCGATTTGTCATGACAAGCCTTAGTGGATAAACCGTGCGAGATGAAGTCCTCAAGGGATTCATCTAACATGTCAAAGCAATCACTACTAAAGGGCTTGAGGGGTAGGCTAACTTTGAAAAAGAAATTTGACATACTCAAATAACTATGCTTTCTCCAAGGGTCTTGTTTGATGTTTTTGATATTTTTTTTTAATTTTTTAATGATTGGAAAATGTAAACTAACATATCTAATGATACAATAATGTTGGAAATGAAATAAAATTGTAGAAATCTAATGCTAATTTTAACTGAAATATGAA
>CM021108.1:620392312-620442829 GCA_007115665.2 Sequoiadendron giganteum
GGCTTGGATTTGAATTTAAGGGGCCAATTAAGACAAATTAACCTCAATTAATTAATAAAGCCCTAGATTAGTGTGAAAGTGTAAATATACACTTTACAACACTAAAACAAGACACAATTAAGTCCATTTTATTTAGAAGGGTCCTAAACCTAATGTGAATATGTGAAACATATTACAACACTAAATTAAGACATCATTAAGCTCATTTTAATATTAATTATTCCCAAATTAAATTTGAAAAAGGGATACTTTTTTCTACACTACACATAGTATGTGATGTGATTAATATTTATGATATAGAAAATGTGCCCTTTCATCCATTTTATGTCTCAATTGTTATGGATGCGACTTGGGGTATGGTGTTTGTGGAGGGTGCAATGCATTTTGGTGGTAGAAGGAAAGATGGTGTTTGAGGCAAAGGGAAAGTGAAGATTCCCAAATTACATAAGCAACATGTATTTTGTGAGGCCATGGTGGATTTCATGACATTCAAAAAAAAAATTACGAACCCTATTATGCAATAGTGGATGGTGAGAATTGGGAACTAGCAAAGTTCCAAAGATGGATCTTTTGATGTTTCTATACATTTGGAGATGGTTAAGCTTCTATTAGATCCTAGATACATGTAAATAAAGTGGAATATTTTCAATATTGCTCAATTCCTTTCCTATGTATCTAAGCTCGTGTTGTTCATATTTGATTCATGACATGATTCACTTCTTTATGGTGGCTCACCATGACTATCTTCTAAAACATTTTCATGAAAATAATAGACACCAGATATGGTGTTGTGGAAAAGATTGCCAAGAAATTGAAGGTGCCACTATTGGTGGACACTATTCCTACATTTTTGGATTACTGTGTGGATGACAATATGTACAACATTATGATTCAAACGTCATAATCCATTTTCAATGTAAGAAAAACAGTTGCACAATCTTAGTGTGAAGGCCATAAAGAAACTTCTCCGTAAACAGAGAAACGCAACATCAATGATCTACCGAAAAATCCGGTGCCTACCAATTGGAGAGTCGAAATTCCTTGCGTTCACAACTCTAAAAATCAGACGTCATTTTACCGACCACAATTAAAACGAGCAATGTCTTCGATGGTCAATGGAAATCTTGAAATCTCATTCAAAATCTGTCGACAAAGTTGAGCACGTGACTGAATAGTTGTTAAATACTTTTTTCACTGGCTAAAGTTTCTTTTTACAGTTGTTTACAATGTTCTCTCGCCATTCTTTGGCGTTGTACAAATTTGTGACATGTTATCAAGTCTAATCTAAAACGTCATTTAAGCACTTTGGAGGAACTTCTTTTCAAATTCTCAATATCAATCCATTATGTATATGGAGATTTATTTCTCATATTGACCACAATGTACCAATCACTTAAGCTCTTCTTCTGTTAAACAAAAATCATGATAATTTTGAGATTTTAGTATCGGCCTTGTACTGAGGTTAACGATTTTGGGAGTATTTTCAGAGGTGTAATGATTGTGGTAGACAAAACATAATGATATTATTGACATAGATAGATTATTTAATTTATTGTTTTTTCATTTGATTTTTTAGAAAAATGATAGTTTTGAAGTATATATATGGAAGTGTAAAGGAAAGAAATTATAATAGTGAGAAAATAGTGGATGCATGTAAAATGATGGGAAGATTATGTAAATAAGTGAAAAATGGGTGTGAATCGAAATTCAAGCATAAGTCAAACTTAATACAAAAGTATGTCACTTGTCATCAAGATTCCCATTGAAGTACTCACAAAACTAGAACTTAATGAGAAACATGACCATACTAATATCCCAATCTTAAGACTTTCAAATAACTTTTCTTTGACAAAAGCTAATGCAATCATTTACTCAATTTATATTCCCACAAATTCTTACAATTGTAGTCTTATACATGTATATGTCTCTTTCTAATAGTTCAATAAAAATTTGTAATATTTTCCATAATAGCTAGTGAATTGTTCTAATGTTCACAAACTAGACATGTGAAATGTTATTCTAGGCAACTCTTAACTTTCTTTTTCATTGTCTACTAAAACTCATAGATTCTTCCTCAAACAATGAATTCTAGTTGTATTACATAAGAAAATGTATTATATTTTGTTGATCTAGGTCTATGTTAATGCACTGAAAGTTATGTCAATTAAGGAAAATAGTTAATTCAATTTACTAGGAAATTTAAATTTTTGACAATATAATATGTATTCCATTGATTACATGTGTTCTATGAATGTTAATCTTTCTAATAATGTTTTATCATTCATAATAATATTTATCCATTTGGATAGGCTCAATGGAGGTTTGTTGGATATTAAGAATATGAAAAATGAAAATACCTTTTCGTATAAATATTTTTCTATAGTAGTATGCATTGATTGTGTAACAATTGTTCCAAAGAGTTGTAACAATTAGCTAGTACACTGCCAAAATATTCTACTGGTTTTTGGTTTGTGCAACACAAGAGATTAACATTATTTATCCTTGATGTTGATTTAATTTAACACTCCTTTTCATTATTCATTGAGAATTATTATGTTCTTCAAACCATGAGTTCTAGTTATATCTAGAGAAAGGAAATGTAATATATTTATTTGACCATAGCCTATATGTCAATGCATTTAAAGTAGTTTTGATTAATGCAAGTGGTTAATTTAGTTCAATTTAATGTAAAATTTGATTATTTGATATTATAAGATTTATTCCATTAATTGCAAGTGTTCTTTGCATGTTAATCTTTCTAATAATGTCTTATCACTAGTAATTACTTATTTATCCATTTGGGTAGGCTCAATGAAGGGTTTGTGGACATAACTTATGAAAAATGGAAACACCATTTGAAACATATATTGTGTTATATAGTAGAATACAATGATGATGTAAGGGTTGTTCTAAACAGAATTTACAAGTAGCTAGTACCATATTATAAAATTATAATAGTTATTGGTTTGTGGCATATGAGATTAGCCATATTTATTCTTAATGTTGATTTAAGTTAATACATATTTTAGCAACATCTTTATTTTCAAGATGCTCCAATACTTAATGTGCATGTCCAAGTTGAGAAATTTCCTATAAATAGCTTTGCAACAATCATATTTAATTCCACCTCCTTCATGAATGCATATTAAAACTATTACAATGATTTATTGAGAATCTTAATTAAAAATTATTTTCTAATTATTATCTACGTTTCCAAGGACACTTTCCAAGAAAACCTATCACTGCATAAAGGCCATTGTTGTTTTTCTCTCACTTCTCCCATCCAAAATAGAGATGAACGATACAAAACTATTTTAAACTTCAAAAGTTTGCAATGAAGTGATTTAGCTAATGAGAAATAAGAACTAAAACTTTCTTAACAATAAACTTTTGAAAATGTTTTAATATTTTCCCCAAATGTTGCTCACGTGTCTCCAAAATAAATCCATCGCTGCCAAAGAATACATCACTAGAATAAATTTCAAACTCAAGCTCACTTCAACGATATGCAATGGGTTCATTAAAATATACCCTCACAAGCCATCAAGTGAGGTTAATGCATCATTGATTTGGAATTATTTATTCACTTCAACATAGGATGAGCACTACCATGAAAATGGTTTGAGTGCACCATTTTTTGCTTAATAAATTTTATAAAGTTTTATCAATGAAAATTTAATCAAACTTGACCAATGAAAACTCATCGCTCAAACTCAAGGCATCGTTGTTTTAAAAATGAACAACCTCTCATTTTAGTGCTGAGCGATGGAAACTTGGAGAAAGTGTCAAACTTTCCCAATGCCAAGGAAACATTTAATAAAACTGTCTAATCGAAACTCATCATTGGAAAACAATGTATCTCTATTTTTTTCCTTCTCCATCTAAAACTCGTGATGAGCAATGGAGTTTTTGTGTTGCATGAGTTATCATGTCTCAGCCAATAAGAAACAAGAATTAAACTTGATTTCTTCAAAAACATTTGAAAATGTATTTCATATTTGCATAATGGGTATGTACAAGATCATCATGGAAAAAACAAGCCCTTAAGTGGCAATAAAATTCAAAAAAATCAAAGTTAGGCAATTTGACGTAAAAATTTGAATAAGTTATCTATATTATTTCAAAAATATGTAAGAATAGAATTTGTAGAAAATTCAATGTAGTTTCTAAACTACTAGGTTTATTTAAAAATTTAAAAAATCTATTTGGTGAAAATTTGAAATTTCAATGTAGTAGTACTTAAATTTTAGGGAAAAAATAAGAAGTATGTGTCTGTCTAATCACCCTAACGATAATTAAATGATAATATTTTTTTATAATATTTTAGATATAAGTAGAAGACTCATGTCCCGATGTGATGCATATTTGTTTGTAATTTTTTTCCAAGTAAATAATTAATTATGATTTTTTTATTACAAATTTTTAAAAATATAAAAACTCGTATGTCTGAGCACCTTAACTCAGTCAAAAGTTCATGAAATTCAATTTTTTTTTTTAATCATATAGTATGTGAAGCATATAATGTGATGCATGTTTCATATTCAAAAAATGTGATACAATTTGAAAGCTATAATTTTTTTTCAATCAGACTATCAATCAGGACTTTAGTCATAATTCAAATAGAAAATGAATAATAATTATTTATTAAATTCAAAATAAAGCATAATTTATATTGGTGGAAAGCTAATAATATCCTTTAAAAACCCTTTTCATTTCATCAATTTTTGGGTAAAAAAAGATTCATCAACCACATGGGCCATCATATCACATACATATCGCCACTTTTTGGCCCATCATGATTCTGCACATACCCTAGCACTCTAATTTTGTATCTTCAAAGTTAATAGAATGCATGATTTCACACACTTCATCCATATTATCATGCCTTATATCATAGCTATTATGGCTGCAATCCTCATCTACATATATCCTCTCAATAGATTGATCAGAAAAAATCATCTTCCCCTCTATCACTACACCATTATTTTCTGCTATATTATGTTCACTCTTTTTGTCACAAAGGGAAAGAGCACCATCACTCATTATAGAGATAATATTTTTTCCCCCATTCCATTTTGATGTCTTCATGAAATAAAATCCATGGGTATATACATTTAACACTTGGAGGATTTAAATCATGTGATATAGTACTCAAACCTAGCTCAACATTCTCATAGAATAAATCAATGCAAAATGATTCATCAGGTCCTTCTAATTCTGGCACTGCAAATAATCATTTAATAAATCTTCTATGAAAATCATATGAGGTTTCACCCTTTACCTCTTCATATCACACAATGCATCAATAGGTGACATGGATTCAAATTTTCTTTCAGATTGGTCTTCAAATTATTCTTGGATATGCATATGTATATTGTCAAACATGCACACATTGTATGCTGATATTCCTTCAAACTGATCAATGAAAATTATTCTAATCTCATTCCATGAACATATGAAATGCATTGGTAAACTAGAAAACCAAAATTTAGCAGCATTTTCTAAATTTCTCACAAAAAAATTCATGATAACATCATCCTATTCTATTTGATAGTCCTCCATCAAACGAATGAAATTCTGTAAATATTGTGATGCTAACTCTTCGAGATCTCCTCTCAAATTCAACAAGTATTCATTTATTCTTCTTGGGATAGAGTGTGGATAACCTTGAATTTTACTGAAATCTAGAGGGTTATATATTTCATTAGGAACATCTTTCTTTGAGGACATGACTATGTTTCAGGAATGACATTAAAGCTTGTAGAGGGAGAATTAGAATAGGCATACATATTTGCAATGAGATAATCCCTTCTACAACTATCTACTTCTTGTATTTCTTTTAGAATATCCTAATTTCTCATTTCCCTTTTCTAAGATTACCTAAGAGTACTAGATAAGGGATAATATTTACTAGAACCTTTATTACAAACCTTAATACAAAATTGTTGCAATAGAAAAATACCTGAGAATTGTTGCAACCAACTCTCTTGATCATATGGAATATTGTGTAGAGTCACCACCTTTTTGAAAGAGGAAAATATCTTCAAGAAAAAAAAACTTCTTCCAAGATCTAGACATTTCTTAGTTCTCTCCATAAATAGAGCACCAAACTTCAAGAATACACCAAAAATGTTGCAAAAATATCCTTCTTCAAGTATGCAGGTCCTTAGATCATTTGACCCAAAACATCAGATCAACAAATTTATTGGCTCTTTTCAAATGAATAACACTAGAGTTCTCCCTAGTTGAGTCGCCACTGTGTTGGTTTCAAAATCTGCATAACATTGAACCCTAAAGGTGTGCCATGTCTTATTCTTAGATTCAAAAAGAGATTTGGCCAACGAGCAGGATAATGATCTAACAATTTTCTCCCTTGCACTTTAGACTCTACAAAACCTAGGCGGGCCACCCTATATGGTACTAAATATGGATATAAAATAAGGTTTTATTTCAACACCTAGTAGATAGAATTCGTACAAATTACAAGGGTTTATTTATTTTCAAGATGGAAAAAACTATCCTTGTTGTCAATAAAATCTAGGTATGAAGTATGCAAATAATTTAGGAATAAATATTATAGAAATTTAATCATGGTTTTATATTTGAAATGTGTTTATGATCTTGAAGGAAAACCATTCAAAATAAACTAGTCCCTATCTAGGGCTATAGAGTCACAATGCTTACATACACATATTTCATCACATTCTAAACATATCTTGATGACCACTCAACCATTAACACCTTATGTTAATGAGTGTATAGGAGCGAATTCACATCCCTCACACAAATTCCCTTTTTTCCCTTCTCCACTTTAGAAAACCAAATTCAAAGGCTTAATTCCACATAAGCCCTTTATCCTCCCTCCACTTGGCAACTATTTTGAGCATCAGTAGGGGAGTTACAATTGGGGATGCCCATGCAGCACGCAGATGTCTGTGCGGCGCACTTACGTCTCTAGTAGATTCTTGCGGCTAGAGTCTGTAGAGGTGTTGCACTTCCTATTGAAAGTTGAATTGTAATGCCTCCCTTTAGTTGGATGACCCAAATATGGTTCTTTCCTCATCTCTCTTATTAATATTCACCACTCATTTATTCATTTGAAGGCTAGTTTATCTCTATTTGATTTCTACAATCTCCCATGCATTCTAGCATTCACTTCCAACATTGAAGCAACATATTGCACTCCATAATAGAAATCTCGTCACTCTATCACTTCAATAGAGAAAGCATAGGACAATAACACTATAGAAGAGGCTTGAGTTCCTCTCATTCTCTCCTCCACTAGCCTTGAGCACTTTTGGCGGAGGTGGTAAGCTCCTTACTCATCTTATCTATTACTTGGTTGATTTAGCACATTACTGTTTTGAAGTGTTTTGTGTACTTTACTTGTATTCCCTTCTTTATTGTATTATTTCTACATCATTACAAACTTGGTTGTCCATGGAGGTGGAAACACCAAAATGGGGGTCTAACTGAGCCAGACCCCTAAACAACCCCCCAAAATTTTCCCTCTTTTTTGTGAGTTGGTGAACAAGTTATTGTGTGAGATCATCTTCATCACCCTTGTGTTAATATATTTGTTTTATCACATCCGTTTGTATGTTTTGCATTTCATAGTGTTATTCTACTCCCTTAGAAGCTAGAAACTAGGCTATTAGTTCAATTTTGAGAGATCAAACCTTGTCTTTGTAGTTATGTACCCATACAAATGCCAACACACTTGAGAGATGCCAGCACGCCACACTATCATCCCAAAACCATGCTTTTGTCCTCTAATAGAGATTTATTTGAGACACGGAGCTGACCTTGAAAACCAAGTCATCTAGTCTTCTTTCAACTCTCGGGTTTGCAGGGTGATCAAAGGACCGTATAGTCCTCATCATTCTCATCCCACCTTTCCTAAAATTTCCTTGAACTAAGGTAAGTTCGGGCAGCCTGCTGCTCTTAGACCTCCATGACCAAAGTGTTGGGATGTGCCTCAACTTTTTGGTCGACCCATTTGAAGACTTAGGCATTTTATCCCTATTTCAGGCCTTTACTGTCATACCATGGACCACCATGTTCAGCACTTGGGCAGTGCTAATGCCTTACCATGGCGGTCTTTTTCTAGACTGGTAATGGCATGGTGATGTGGTGGTGGCCTGGATGACTGTTACCTCCTTACTGTAGAGGTGGCTCGATGGTGGCCAGGCAGTGCGGTTGGCGAGAAGCTGGCAAAGGTCTGGCTTACCGCCTTATCGTAGGGTGGTCCGATCGGTGGCGAGGTAACGTGGTGAGCAGCGCAGGGGTGGCATAATGGAAGTGTAAGGTTTATCGCTATACCATGGGTGGTTTTTGATGTAGCCACGGTGACTACGGTAGTCGGCTGGCAGTTAGTGATGACCTGTTGGCCATGTCGAGGTGGCACGGTAAGCTGTAGCAATTTGGATGGGCAGTTACCTCCTTATCTTGGAGGTGTGATCGTTAGGATGCGGTAGCATGGTGAAACCGTGACAGTCAGTGGTGGTGCTTACTACCTTACTACAAAGGCTTGTTCCTTAAGCCATAGTGATGCGGTTTGACCATTGATAGTTTATGATACAGTTACCACCATACCACGATGGGAAAATCCTAGACCAACGGTATTGTGGTTGGAGGTCGAGGTTTGTGCAGGTAGTTATCGCCATACCATGAGGTGGACCAAATCAAGTAGCTATAGTGCGATAAAGTGAAGGGTGAGCTTGGTCAAGCTCACCGCTTTACCATGGTTGGTGGTGACGAGATTGGTGGTGTCACAGTAGAAAGAAGGAAGGGCTCAATTGGGATAAGACTAGGTTTGACTAAGTTGGACCGATTGTCAGGAGCGATAGGAGAATAATAGGGTGACATGTGGCAGGATGGCAACACCTGGTTGGCCAAAGACCAAAGGAGTAATGACAGTTATTGCTAGTCGATTTCTAGCTAGAATTGGAACTCGATTAAGGCATGGATTGAATGCTTGGGTGACTCAATGCAATCTACACAAATCAGTTGCTTTCTTGAATGGTCAAAGCAGTGTGAATTAAGGCCAGCATTCGGTGGAGTCATTTATGGTGATGTATGACTTAAAGAAGTCGAATACATTGGACTGGGCCATGAAAGGTGGAAAAGAGGGAGAACGGAATGCAAGAGCATTTTAACCGTTAACTCTGACTGTTATAGTGTTGCAAAGGAGTGAACCTATTTTGATACCTTGGGGCTGTGTTGGCCGAGAGGTTGGTTGAGATAGTTATTTCTAAGGAGTTGAAGGGAATCTATATAGTATGTTAGATGTATGACATTGTAACTATGTGAAGGTTCTGGTTTTGTGTTGCCTACTTTTCTCCAGATGAACAAGATGTGACTCCTATATTGGCTACGAGCCTGAGATTGTATTGTAATTTCTTTCTATTGCTGAATAATACAATGGCTCAATATTTTGGAGTGTAGTGTTTTTTACCTGAAAGGGTTTTCCCCACATATATTTTTGTGTCATCATGTTTTCCTTTCATGGTTGGTTTCTTATGTTGAATTTGTTTATAGTTTTGTGTTTACTTCTCTCAAAGGATCAATGGGGGATACTCTATGCCTACTTCCGCTTTATGGTACAGTTTTTTGTGTCTTTGATGTGATTTTGAATTGAAATCACTAAGGCACTGTTGTCTTAGATGTCTATCTTAATGACAGACCGAACTCCTTATCCCCAACAAGTGGTATCAGAGCTGGTTGAAGGAGGTTGAGGCTTGGTGATACCAACAAGTGGTGTCAAAGCCTTCTCCTTGTTATTGAATTTATGGGTTTTCTCCTATAATGATTTCTTAGCCTGGCAAGCTTGAGGAAGTCTGGAGAAATTGGTTCATGACTGATCCTTCGATGAGTGGAAGTGTGTGCATCTTTGATTCAACACACAGTTTTAAAGATGCTAGAGATGACTGGAGTTGGTCATGTTGTGGAAACATGATCTGAGGCTCCTGGATGGTAACAAAGTTCTTAGTGCAAAGGGTGTGAGATGTGCTCATGGCTGAGTTGCAGCGAAGCATAGTGTCCATTTTGGGTGTTTGTGTGAGAGGCTCCTTGGTGGTATGGACTTGCTTATGTTGTTGATCAACTATGGAGATTTGTGCTTGTGTTGGGTGTTTTTGACTTAGCACTAAAGGTAGTTTCTCTGGTTCTCTGATTGCATGGAGGCTATGAAGTGACCTCGGTGGTCTACAACTTTGGATAGCCTAGTTCTCCCATTTTCTTGTGCATGACTGTGGTATTGGAACTGGTTTGAAATGGACCTGTTGTTCATGTGTGCATGTGTCTTGCACTTGCATGGTTTCAGATTCATGTCTTTGGCTCTGGAAGTTTTGTGTAGATTTTCCTAAAACTTCTATCATGCATTTTCATGTTTCTTTTCATTGTTTTGGTTAACCGTGATGGTTGTGTGTAGAATCTTGAGTTTTCTAGATGAGCAATGAAGATGGAGATGCATGGGTGTTTTATAAACACTATGGTTTCGTAGGTTTTCTACGATCAAGTAAAACTTGTGACTTGTGGAGCTGTTGTTCTACTATTTTCCAGATACTAGATTTTGGGGTGTGACTAGATGAGATAGTTGCAGTTCAACTGGTCTTGAGGAGGTGTGTTGTCTTCTCTACATGGGAGTGTTGGTATGTGTTTACTCATTCAGCATTTATTGTGGTGTTTCTTGAGGGCTTCCTAGACTATGGTTCTTGTGTTGTGGATGTTTTTGGCAAGTCATATTTGTTGTTGATCTAGTGTTTGAGTAATCATTGTCTATATGGTTGTTCTCTTTGAGATCTTAGTTTTGCAGTTTGCCAGTGTGATAATAGATTTGCAGGGTTATTCTTTGAAGTGGATCTCCGAGTTGTGTGGCTGATAGCATGAAAATCACGATGTCATGGAGTGATTGTGTAATCTTTTGACAGTGATAGTGTGGTCTACATGATCTGGTGATCTTGGTGTAGTTTGGAATTGTTGTTTGATGGATATGTTGTTTTGTACCTAGAGGTTTTGGATCAGCAAATGTTTGGTCATGATGCCTGGAGAGCTCAATTTCACGATTCAATGGGAGTTTTAGCAATGATTGTGTGTTCATCACTTGGTGGTGAATGGTCTTCTTTGGTGTTGTAGATGCTTCTTGAGGACTCTTAGATCCTGTTGTTGCAGAAGAGTTCTTTAGCATCTGCATGGTCACTATTTGAAGATGTGCAAAATCTTGGAGCCATGAAAGTCATTTTTAGTTTTGGCTGAGTTTCTGGTGGTGCTTGATAGGTGATGTTGGTTTTGTCTTAGAGTTGTATTCTTTATGTCATGGTTACTCTTTCTTAGAGTTTTGGCATTTTGCTTTGTTCTTGTGACCATAGCTTGTTCACTTGAAGCATGGTATCTCCCAATGGAGATAAGTAGATCATGGTGTCATGGTAAGTTCCTGTTCCTAGGTTGTGAAGCTTTGATAGTGGTTTGGGGTTTCTCTACATTTTGCGTGCATTGGTCATATGTTGTTGGACTTCATGGTTGATGTAGTATTGTAGATTGGAGTCAGCATGAGATGATAGGTTGTTGATACTCATGGATGCATGGAGAATAAGGTGAGGCTGAAATTCTTATGAGAATGTTGTTGTTACAATTGAAATTCCAAGAATCCTGCACCTTGGTTGAATGTGAATTCAATAGAGACCTTGAAGGAGAATTCTCTTGGGTAAGTCACAGTGACTTGTATATCTTGGAGGAGCATGTTTTCTTTTCTCCTTGGTCTACTTGACAATGTTCCTATAAAATTTATTTTCCCATTATACTTTTCAGGAGTGTTATGTTGTATCTTTCATTGGTATGAATCTTGAAATGTTGTTTTAATATTCTGGAGGATTCATAATGGAAGATGGATAGCATTGTGTATCTCCTTGTGCTTTTGAGGACTAACAAGAGATGGTGTATGGGTTAGTATGATATTCTTGATGCTTACATCCATGGTGTTTTTGGGTGTTGTTAAGGCTTTTCCTTTGGGAAGTGAAGAAGATCACTCTTGCCACAGCTGGTATTTAGAAGGGTTTGTAGAAGGGCATATTTTGATTTGATGTTTCTCTCTAATTTGGTTTTGTTCTTCCTATTTGTTTCATATGACTTTAGATGTTTGTGGAGTTGTGATGGTCACTATTTTATGTGGTCATGTGTTTGTCACTCGGGTGATGACACGAGGGGTTTTCCTTCTTCAATCAAATATGGAACCTTGGAAGAACAATGGATGATTGATGAGAGAAAATTTTCTTGCAGCGAGAGGTTACAGGTTGTGCAAATCAGAGTGGGCCTTCCTTGGAACTACATGATTACTTTCTTCCAAATGCAGAGACTGGTGAACTTGGTATTCCTAGATCATTTGTGATGGTGCTTTTCTCGCACTCATCTAGACAATTCCCTTAGAGTTGGAGTACTTGGATGTGTTTGGTCTACAACTGGTTGACACAGGGTGCTTGTTTGCTACTGAGATGGGTGGTTGGATAGATTAGCACAAGTTGTGGGTGCTATGTTCAACCATGTGGGTTTGGTTAGTTGGATGAGGACAGTCAGGTCACTAGGTGTTGTTCTAGCTGATTGGTGTTCTTGTTCTAGAGTATTGCAGTTCATGTCTTGTTTCCTGTGCTCATGTTGGTGCTTTTTTGCTTGATTCTATCTTGCATTTTCCGCCTTAAGGATCTGGTGCTTTCAATCCTAAGATTGGTGCATATACGCCTTGTCTTTTTCCTTTTCCCGCATTGGATGTTTAGAGAAGTTTCCTAAGATGGTGGAAATTTTGGATTTCAATTGCATAGGTCTTGGTTGGAGCATGAGAGCATGCTTTGGTCCTGGTTCAAGTTCTTTGGAGGATGCCTAAAATTCTTTGCCAAGTGGGAGATTTTTGGGATCTGCCTGAACTTTCTGGTCAACCCATTTGAAGACTTAGGCATTTTCTCTCTATTTTGGGCCTCTACCGCCATATCATAGGCCACTACGTTCGATGGTTGGGCGGTGTTAATTCCTGACTGCAATAGTCTTGTTCTAGACTGGTGGTGGTGGTGGTGAAGTGGTGGCGATATGGATTACTATTACCTCCTTAGCGCGGAGGTGGCTCGATGGTGGCGAGGCAGTGCAGTTGGCGATGAGCTAGCGAAGGTTTGGCTTACTGCGTTACCAGAGGGTGGTCTGATCGGTGGCGAGGTAACGCAATGAGCGACATAGGGGTGGCGGACTAGCAGTGTAAGGTTTACTGCTATACGACTAGTCGTGTTTGGTGTAGCCATAGTGACTACGGTAGTCAGTTGGTGGTTAGCGATGACCGCTTACCACTCCACCATAATGGCTTGTTGGCTAGGTCATAGTGGCACAGTAAGTCATAGGAGTCTAGATGGACAGTTACCTCCTTACCACGAAGGTGTGATGGTCAGGATGCAATAGCACAATGAAACCGTGATGGTCAATGGTGGTGCTTACTGCCTTACTGCGAAGGCTTGTTCCTTAAGTAGCGGTGATGTGGTTTGACCACTGATGGACTGCAATATGGCTACCACCATACCGCAATGGGAAAATCCAAGCCCAACGGTAGTGCGGTTGGAGGCCAAGGTTTGTGTAGGCGGTTACCACCATACCATCAGGTGGACCAACTTGGGTAGTGGTGGTGGAGTGAAGTGAAGGGTGAGTTCAGTCGAGCTCACTACTTTATAGCAATTGGTGGTGATGAGCTCAATAGTGTCGTGGTAGAAGGAAGGGCTCGGTTGGGTTTGAACCAAGTTTGACCGAGTTGGACTGATTGTCAGGAGCAATAGGTGAATGGTAGGGTGACACATGGTAGGATGGCAGTGCCTGGTTGGTCGAAGACCAAAGGAGTAATGACAGTTATTTTTGGCCGATTTCTAGCTAGAATTGGAACCCGATTAAGGCATGGATTGAATTCCTAGGTGAATCGATACAATCTAGAAAAATCGGTTGCTTGCTCAAATGGTCAGAGCAACGTGAATTAAGTCCAACAATTGGTGGAGTCATTGATGGTGATGTATGACTTAAAGAATTCAAATACATTGGATTGAGCCATGAAAGGTGGTAGAGAGGGAAAATGAAATGCAAGAGCATTGTAACCATTAACTCTGATTGTTAGAGTGTTGCAAAGGAGTGAACATACTATGAGGCCTTGGGGCTGTGCTGGCCGAGAGGCTGATTGAGATAGTTATTTCTGAGGAGCTGAAGGGAATCTATATAGTATGTCAGATGTATGACATTGCAACTATGTGAAGGTTTTGGTTTTGTGTTGCCTGATTTTCTCCAGATGAACAAGATGTGACTCCTGTATTGGCTATGAGCCTGAGATTGTATTGTAACTGTTTTCTATTTTTGAATAATACAATGGCTCGATATTTTGGAGTGTGGGTTTTTTTACCCAAAAGGGTTTTCCCCAAGTATTTATACGCGTCTTCATGTTTTCCTTTCACGGTTGGTTTCTTGTGTTGAATATGTTTATAGATTTGCATTTACTTCTCTGAGAGGATCAATGGGGGATACTTTGTGCCTACTTCCACTTGATGGTACAAATTTTTGTGTCTTTGATGTGAATTTGAATTGAGATCACTAAGACACTATTGTCTTAGATGTCTATATTGATGATAGACCAAACTCCTTATCCCCAACACAAAGGCCTTGGAGTGGTTGGTCCCCCTCTCTTACATTTTTGATGAACGTGACATGAAACAACGTCTACTCATTTATTGGTATTCTTAGCTTTTCCTCTTACACCCTTTGATCGATTGTACTCTTTCGTGTTGTGAAAGTTTGTGAGCCTCACAACCCAATCCACAACCTATTGGTATATTTTCAAGAGAATTCTGCAACACTTTCCAATGGAGAAGATGGAGGTCTCTTCTAGTTTCACTATTGGTCTTTTCTCTGGTTCTGTGATTGATGTTTCTACATAGGAGAAGGTGTCATGGGGTGAGTCTAGATTCTTCAATGAAACTAACCACATCCCTACTTCTTCTGGGTCACCTACATCATCTTCCATTGACAAGCAAGAAGCCGTCCACATTCCCTCTAAATATGTTGCTAGTCTGAGAAAAGGGTTGGGAGCTTTGGAAAATCACCTCAAGAAAAACCCAAAGCTGGCTAGGGCTGCTAAAGTTATTAGTGAAATAAATTATATGGTAGGAAAAGATCAGACCAGTATAGAACTCCTGGCTAGTATCACTGGTCTAGCCAAACCATGCACCCCTTCGAACAATGGTAGCAGTATATGAGGTTGTCCCTTCGAAGAACATGAGATGCATTTAGGAGTGTCCATGCCTCCCACATCTATGTACATGGTCAACATGGTCCCTTCCATCATTATCCTTGTTGCTTCAAAAAGTTCTTAAATTTTTAGAGTAAACAAAAACCCTCTAGGTTTCCATCTCCCCCCTCTTGATGTCGCTAGTGGTGGGGGATTTGGAAGGATGATTGGCATACGCTTTGGTAGTGGTAACTTTGGTAGCAGAGGTGGAAGTAGCAGGAATGCTTCCAATGAAGGTCATGGTTGTGGCTCCAATGGAGGTCACATCGGTGGTGTATCTCATGGTAGTCACTGTGGTAGTTCTAGTGGTGGCTCTGGTAGTGGTTCCACTGGTCCTATATCTTCTAATGACCCAATTCTAAATACCCCTTTATAATATGGGGAAGATGCAAAGCCAACTCGAAATGCTCTCCCAAACTTCATCCCAGCCTATCTTGTAACCCTTCTTTTGAAATAGCCCATTGTCGATAGTGATTATAAACACTCCTTTCCTGCAAGGGATGGAGATGCCTAAAATCAAGAAATACGATGGAAAAGGGGACTTGTAGACACATGTGTCCAACTTTAATTCCCTATGTACAAATTTATTCAATCATGATGCATTGATGGCCAAGCTATTCCCTCGATCTCTCAAGGACACAACACTTAAGTGGTATTGTTCCTTGCTCGATAATTCCATCTTTTTTTTCAATCAGCTTGTGAAGGAGTTCTTACAACAGTTCCAAGCCAACATCGGGCCTAATATGACCTTCTTTGACCTTGTTTAGTTTAAAAAAGGGGATAATGAGAAGATTACTGATTTCATAGCGTGCTATTAGGCACTCCTTTTGCAAATATCGTACTCATTACTGGACTCTGGTGTGCAAAAGGTGTTCATAGGGAAAGTACAAAGGCCTTGGCAAGAGAAGTTTTCCTTTATGAAGTACCCTTCTTTCACGCATTTATGTGCGGTCTTACAAGAATATTAGCAGATGGTGGTTCATTTCAGGGGACCTTCCTCGTGCTCCCATCCCGAAGGGAAGTCCATCATATCAATCTCTAGAAAAGGGAAAGTTGGGGTGAATATAGTAGCCACCGTGGATAAAAATGGCCTTAGATGCAACTGAAAATTCACAAAGTTATCTGAATCCTATTCATCCATCTTACAAAGGCTATTGAAGGATAAGATCATTAAATTTTTAAGTCCAAAACCAGTTAGGGAACCATATCCTAGCTGGTATGAAGAAAATTCCTATTTTCAGTACCATTGAGTCAACGAACATGATACTGAATGTTGCAAGCACCTTCATCATGATATACAAAATCACATTGAGGATGATACTATTCGTCTTGATGAGAACAAATAGAATACAAACAAATTAGTGGTGAAAGCTAATAGTGAATTGTAGATATACACAAACCTATTTCCATCGCATTCTACTAATATGATTATCGATCCCTCTAATTTTTTTTCTCAACCTGAAGCCTATGTTAACGTGGTTATTGTTACTCTTCCTCATCATTTTGCAACCGGTTCGTTGAATATAACTTTCACTTCACAAGATGTACCAGCAAATGAAAAACCTTCTCTGCTATACATTCTCGCTCACCTCAATGGTAACATTATGACAAGGGTCTTAGTTCATCCCACAAGTAGAGTAAATATCATCACAAAGAAGACTCTATTCTTAAACTCGCAAAGGGATGAATATGAAAAAAATATTTTATCATCTGAACACATGATGGCCTTGCTCTTAAATTCTATGGATCGATAGCTCTATCCGTTCTGGTTGGACCCAAGAATGTGGATATAGTTTTTGATGTTATTCTCGAGTTGGACTTATTCAGGGTGAAGTTGGGCATACCTTGGTTGGCTTCCATGAATGGGATTTCCTATGTAATCCATAAGTTTCTTAAGCTTTCCCATGAAGGTGTCATGCACATAGTGCATGATACTCGATACTAGCCTGTGGTGTCTTGTTGGGGATATTCATTGGATCACTTTTGGACCACTCCAATCAGTCCTCTTCCACCAAGAATAGACCTACTTTACATGAACTATGTGAATTATAAGACTGGAGGCAAGGGAGAACCGAAGTTGACCCTTCCTATAGCAGAACAACCAGTTGTCCCCTTCTCTCGAAAGGGAAAGGAGAAGCTTTCTCATTCTAGGGTTGCCTCGTCCACTCCCCTTTTTTGGAATGACTATTGGATGAGTAAGCCCAGTATCTATCCTTTGAGTCTGATTTTTCCTTCTTGGTGTAGACCCAAGATCAGGATATTGGATATCCCTATCAAGCCTCCTGGGCCTTGGTACTACTTATATGGAAAAAAGAAAGGATCACAAAGAGAATTTTTTTTGTGGCCTCCTACCACTCCTAATCCTAAAGCAGTGAATGGAAAGAGGCCTACCACTGAGGTGCTGGTGCTGATTTCTCTTGCTATTTCTAAACCTTTCCCTCCCACTCCCATCTAGTAGCTTGTCCCTCCACTGGAAAAAACTATGGAGGACACTCCCATGGTTGAGTAGGAAACTTCAATTCTTTCGCACCCTCTGACCTCTAGTTTGAAGAGTCACAAAAAATTCCTTGCACCTGAGCGCAAGCACCAATGAAAGGATATCCTAGCTAAGAAAGCCACCTCATAGAAGAAGGAAGAGGAGATGATTGCTCCTATATCAAGACCTCCTTTTGTGTCCGCATCTCTCCCTTCTGTTCAAACTAGCTCTATATTGCTCCCATTTTCCACTGTGAGTGTGCATGCGCCTAGAAAGGTGTAGGTGTTCATCACCCCTTTGGTAGAGCCACCTCTATTGACATCCATTCTAGATGTACCATCTTTCCTAAAGCCTATAGATATAATTAATACTTTGGGTGTATCTACTATGTTCCTTTCATCCTCTTGCTCTTCCCTTCTTGCTTCGTCTATGAGGAGTTAGCCTCCTCTGACAAAGAAGAAGGTATAGAGTGATCCCTCTAGAAATGAAGGATGTAAGAGGATCCCACCTTCTCCAAAAACGTGGTCTTGCTCTAACTTATTCTGTCTTAGTGACATAACCAGTCCTAGTCTCTCCCAAGTTCATCAACCCTTTGAATATCTTGGTGAGATTGGCGATGAACCTCGAGTGCTATCTCCTTCGTCCGTTGAGGTGAAACACGACACTCCCGTTAAGTGCATTTTTAACTCAATGGATGAATTTTTGACCTTGTAAGATATCTTTGTCAGTTCATTGACCTTGGACCCACAAGAGTTGAGTGATGGAGACCTGACAGGTCCTTCTTCCTTAGCACTTGTTGTAGGAGGGTCGGAAGCTCCTCCTCTTAACATTAAACCATTACAGGCTCATCCTCCTTCCCCATATGATGATCTAGAGTGGGAGGCTAATGACCTCTTCATTGATCAGTGTTAGGGATGAAATCCCTTCTTAATTTTTAGATTAGATGTGTGTGTTTCATAATGTGTTCCCCCGTTGTCATGCTATGTGTGTCTGGATGACCCTCATCACCCCTGGTGGTGCTTGGATATAGGTGTGGCATTTGTATTGTAAACCTTCTTCCATGTTTGTGATTGAATTTCAACAAATTGGGGAGGATGCAAAGAGTTGGGAGCATTTAGGCTTCCTTCCATGTTGACCCAATTTTTTATTTTTACTTTGTCTTTCGTGCATTCTTCCTGATCTGATTCGGGATTGATGATCTTTCACCCTTGCACCATAGTTACTACTATTTATACAAGAAAGTACATAACTAATCCTATGAAACTAGATCCCCTTGTGCCCTTTCTTCTTGTTCTCTTTCCTTTCGTTTTCTCTTCATCTTTATCTCTTCTTTGCTTGAGTTGTCCTCATATGTGACAATGCCACATCTACATTACTTGGATCTTTATTAAATGTATTTGTTCCCAATTAATCTTTTCTCAATACCCTCCACACTCTTATTTACTAAAATTTAATTCTCAACTTGAAACCCTAACAAAACATGTTTCCTTCATCATGGGTTTATAAATAAAGGACTTGAGAACCTTCCTCCAAAGCGAGAGCAACCTTGATTTTCCCCTCATGTGGTGGCATATCCTTCCTTTCAAATTCCTTGATAAAGTGAACATATTTCAAAAGGGTTCCTTGATGATGAATTGATTTGAGAAAGAAGACATTAGCTTCTAAACAATGCATCCCTTGATTGGACCTTTTCTTTCACATTCGGATTCCTAAGGGACCCCTTCGAAAAGCCTTTACATCTTGGCATCTAGCTCAGGGGTAGCCTGACTAGACCTACTTCACATCCTTGCGTCTAGCTTGGGGGAAGCTCGACTACACTTCACTTTTCAAATAGTGTGTCCCTTGATTCGACCCTTCCTTTTGAAGGGTTCCCAAGGGAGCCCTTGAAAGTCTTCCAACTTGGTGATAGTCTGCATGACTATCCATTCACTAGCCTATGCAGTTGCTTCTTGACATGTTCTATGTGTGGGTAAACATGTCACCACTTTTTGAATTTGCAGAGTCCCCTTTTTCTCGGTCTCCCTCATGCGAGAGTTCTTGGGGGACACCTTCCTTATAGGTCTATAGGTTTGTAAGGAAATTTCCTTATTTTCCTTCATGTGAGAGTTCTTGGAGGATACCTTCCTTGCATGTCCGTGGGCCTGTAAAGCTCTTTCTTTCTTTAGCTTCATAGTTTTGCAGGGCTATGAAGTCCTTTTCCTATCCTACGTTCTCAGGTTCGCTAGACCATGATCTTCTTCCTCGATGATTTAGATATAATTTTATAAGCCTATTACTTCTTCGATGTAATTTATTGAAGCACTCATCAATACTCATGCTCGCTAAAGTGGGGCAAAAATGTATAGCAGCGAATTTGCACCCCTAACACAAATTACCCTTTTGCCCTTCTCCACTTTAGAAAACCAAATCTAGAGGCTTAATTCCACATAATCCTGTTATCTTCCCTCCACTCGACACCTATTTTGAGCATTGATAGAAGAGTTACTGTCGAGGATGACAACATGGTGCGCAGACGTGCTTACTTCCCTGACAGATTATTGCAGTTGAAGTCTACAGAGGGGTTACACTTCTTATTGGAAGTTGAATTGTAATGCCTCCCTTTGGTTGGCTGACCCAAATATGACTGTTTCTTCATGTCTCTTCTTCATATTCACCTCTCACTCATTCATTTGAAGGCTAGTTGATCTCTAGTTAATTTCTACACAATCTCTCCATGCATTCTAGCATTCATTTCCAGCATTGAAGCAACATTTTGCCCTCCATATCAACAATATTGTCACTCTGTCACTTCAATAGAGCAAGCGTAGGACAACACAATTACAACAGAGGCTTGATTTACTCTCATTCTCTCCCCCACTAGCCTTGAGAACTTTGGGCGGAGGTGGTAAGATCCTCACTTATCTTATCTATTACTTGGTTGAGTTAGCACATTATTGTTTGAAGTGTTTTATGTACTTTTCTTATATTCCCTTCTTTATCATATTATTTCTACATCATTGAAAACTTGATTGTCCGTGGAGGTGGAAACACCAAAATGGCGGTCTAACTGAGCCAGACCCCTAAACAACCCCCGAACATTTTCCCTCTTTTTTGTGTGTAGGTGGAGATATCTTGGAGTGAACTGGTGAACAAGTTATTGTGTGAGATCATCTTCATCACCCTTGTGTTAATATATTTGTTTTATCACGTCTATTTGTATGTTTTTCATTTCATAGTGTTATTCTACTCCCTCAGAAGCTAGCAACTAGGCTATTAGTTCATTTTTGAGAGTTCAAACCTTTTCTTCGTAGTTATCTACCCATACAAATGCCAACACACTTGAGAGACACCAACGCACCACAATATCATCCCAAAACCATGCTCCTGTCCTCTAATAGAGAGTTATTTGAGACACAGAGTTGACCTTGAAAACCAAGTCATCTAGTCTTCTTTCAACTCTCGAGTTTACAGGGTGATCAAAGGACCGTATAGTCCTCATCATTCTCATCCCACCTTTCCGTGGAGGTGGAAACACCAAAGCAAGGGTCTGACTGAGGCAGACCCCTAAAAAACCCCCCAATATTTTTCTTCTTTTCTGTGTGTAGGTGGAGATATCTTGGAGCAAGTTGGCGAACAAGTTATTGTGTGAGATCATCTTCGTCACTCTTGCGGTAATATATTTGTTTTATCATATCCACTTGTATGTTTCACATTTCATAGATTTATTTTTCTCCTGTAGAAGCTAGCAACTAGGATGTTAGTTAATTTTTGAGAGTTCAACCCTTGTCTTCCTAGTTCTATGCCCGTATGGATGCTAGCGCACCTGAGAGATAGCATCGCGTCATTCTTTTGTCCCAAAAATGATCTTTTGTCCTCTAATAGAGAGTTATTTGAGACACATTGTTGACCTTGTAAACCGGTTGACCTAGTCTCCTTTTGACTCTCAAGTTTGTAGGGTGATCGAAGGACCTTATAGTCCTCATCATTCTCATCCTGCCTTTCCTACCATTTCTTTTAACTGAGGTAAGTTAGGGCAACCTGTTGCGATCGGCCCTCCGTGACCTATGGCCTTATAGTGGTTGGTCCCCCTCTCTTACAATGAGATCAAATGATAACTAATAGTGCAACTTCCACTTAATAATCCAACCCGTAACAAAATATTCTCATTATTTTCATTGAAATAATTTGCATTGCTCCTTGAGAAAACACTAAACTTGAAAATAATCCAAATGCAAAAAATATGCATAGAAAGACTTACAACCCTTGATTATATTACTGAAACAAATAACTCATTACAAATGGGAGATGAGAGACACTGAGAGCATGCATAAGAATGTATTCATTTATGTTGCAATCAAGATATACAATGTAGCTACATGAACATTTGCAAAGCATTTGCCTCTATTTCCCTGCATAAACCTAATAGCCCACCACTTAGAACTTCCTCAAAATCCCAAAACCCCTTTCAAATGAAACTAATTCTCCCTTAAGAGAATGGAGAATACAATGGAAAAGACCTAGAAATAAATCCATGGTGACACATGGCACACCTCTACTCCCTTGATTTGCGACCAACTAGCGCTTAGAAGAAACTTCTTACTCTTCATTTTCCCTCTCTTCAACTTATCTTCACTCGAAAATATTCTGCAAATATTTTACCTATTTGTAATAACCCACTTACTTGCCTCATTTTCATCTGAAAGGGAAATTATTTCACTTTTGGATTAAAACCCATTTCACCATTTGTTATTTTTCTCTACAAGAAAAAACATTTTACCCATATGCAAATATGCTCAAATTGGCATTCAAAACAAGATTTACATCACACATCTTAACCATTTAAGGCCTTCATTTCAATTTTCATTTGGTTTGACATTATGTCAAATAGTTAATGTGTAATCCCTCCACCTATGCATATTCAACCGTGGAATCATTTAAAACACGTGTGAAACATTACAAAACAAATCTAGACATCATTGTTTTCCTCTCACTTCTCCAATCCAAAATAGAGATGAGTTACAAAAATATTTGAAACTTCAAAAGTCTATCATGAAGTTATTTAGCTAATGAAAAATCAGAATTAAAACTTTCTTAACAATAAAATTTTGATTTTTTTTTAATATTTGCCCCAAATGATGCTCATGTGTCTCCAAAATAAATCCATTGCTACCAAATAATACATTGCTGGAAGAAATTTCAAACTCAAGCTCACTTCAGCGATATGTGATGGGTTCATTAAAATCTACTATCACAAACCATAGGGTGAGGCTAATGCATCACTAATTTGATTTTTTTTTTCAATTCAACCTACGATGAGCACTACTGTAAAAATGGTTTGAGTGCACAATTTGTTGCTTAATAAGTTTTATAAATTTTTCTCATTGAAACTTTAATCAAATTTGACCAATGAAAACTCATCGCTCAAACTCAAGGCATCGTTGTTTTAAAAATGAACAACCTCTCATTTCAGCGCTGAGTGATGGAAACTTGGAGAAAGTGTCAAACTTTCCCACTACCAAGGAAACTTTTAATAAACCTACCTAATCAAAAAACATCGTTGGAAAACAATGCATCACTGTTTTGTTTTCCTTCTCCATCCAAAAATCGTGATGAGAAATGGAATTTCCGTGTTGCATGACCATGTCTCAACTAGTAAAAAGAAATAATTTAAATTTCTTTCTTCAAAAGTATTTGAAAATGTACTTCATATTTTCCCTAAATGCATTTTCATATTTGCATAGTATTTAAGGTATTTAAAATATTTGAAATATTTGCATTTGAAACATTAGGAAAAAGTACAAATTTTAA
Organism: Sequoiadendron giganteum; assembly: GCA_007115665.2. Lineage (NCBI taxonomy): Eukaryota > Viridiplantae > Streptophyta > Pinopsida > Cupressales > Cupressaceae > Sequoiadendron > Sequoiadendron giganteum. Next base: position 620,415,868 of record CM021108.1, read on the forward strand.
TGTCATCTACAGGCCAAATGGTGAAAATTTACTATGTGCAAATTGTAACCCCTAGAGTCGAGATTTTTTATGCACGTGGCCATAATAAATTATTTAAAACATGGGTTTTAAATCAGATTTTTCCCAGCCATAAAAATTTAGGTATATCATTTGTAAACTGGCCCTCCTACGTGTTCGCCAAAACTAAAATACATTAGAATAATGTATCAAATGGCCTCCATTTTTTTATGAAATCAGAACTGGAGATGTTTCAGATTAGAATAAGAAATGGGTTGCCTTTAGAATTTTTAAATTTGCAAAGTTTTAGAGAACACAAAAATTTCCCCTATCGCAGTCAGAAACACATTAATTAGCCCATCAAAACTCATCTAGGAAGTGCTAAATTAAGAAAATATACTACCATATGTATGAACAAATAATTTACCATATGGATTTGCAAAATATTAATCGACAAAGATCACCTCGGGGATAAATTTAGTAGGATGTAGACCTAACCTTCATCATCAACTTGAAAAGGCATAGGCACTTCAAACTTACAAAATTTGAAGGTTCCATCACAAGTGAAAGAGAATAAAATTTTGAAATATGTTTTTTGTGCATTTTTCATTGAATGAAGAACCAATGCACCCATGCACGTAAGTTGTGAGAGGTTTCCTATTCATTGGTGTTAACACAAAGGAATAAGAGATAATCTTCAGAAAAAAGTGGTGGATAGTTTTATACCATAATTTTTGTAACAATAATGAGATAGCATAATATTTTTTAGGAAATTATATTGAGAGTATTTTCTTAATGAGATTTGGAATTACTTTGATATGCATGATTCTAAAGGCAAGGAAAAAGGTTCTACATATGATCTAGAGGGGGAAAATCATGCCCAAGAGTTGTCATATTAGAGACTCATACTATCCCTTTTATTGTGAAGGAGAGTGTTGAAGTGGATAATTTATAGTCCATCAACTCCCTCACACAAAAAAATTTATACATAGGGTGATGAGGGTGAGGATTGCAGGTCTCAACAATCACCTCAATTTTCCACAACTATGGGTCAATCTACAATTATGAGTTTGAGGACGCCTAGGATATGCAAGGCGAGGAGCATGACACATCTATACTAGATTATATGGTTTTGATAGATGAGTTGCTAGATATGACATTTGGCATTGATAGACATGTACTTTTAAGTGAGGTTGATGCAATTTATTATATTTCTGTTTGACACTTTTAAATTAACTATTATCATCTATTATGAATGAAAAATAATGTAAATTATATTTAATAAAGTTTTAGGGTCAAAATATTCATCCTACATCTATTGGCCCTTCAACTCCTTATTATATGGTCATGTCAAGTGCACAAGTATGTAATTTGTAAAGAAATAGTAAATACACTACATGCAAAGATTTTTTCCTTATATGAATAGCAATATTAAAATTCATATTTAATGATGAACAAGCAGATGTTGGATTTTCAACATCAAGGCCAATCATAAGTAGTGGTTTTACATGTTTCATTGAGGTAAGTTTTACAATTTTTAATTATTATGTTTGTAAATAATGTTAGGTAGATTTTGAGTAAAATAATATTATTCAATTTTTAGGTGATGACATTAACTTTCAAAATCCTATTGATATTCATGGAAAAATGGAGTTGGGATTTTCTATGGTAGTTTTTTCTTCAATGTTTTTTCTAGAGGTATAAGCTAGATTAAATTCAATTTTATTTTCTATTACAAAATTATTTTCAATACAAAATTCACTTTTGCTTTATAACAATTTAGAATTGATATGATTATATGTTCTTATTGCTGCTATTGTTGGCATAATGTTTTCATTTATGTCAAAAGAGGGATCAAAGGTGAGATGGAACTGATCTAGTAAAGGCGATTGTTGGCATTAATGTCAAAAGGTGTCATTGATGTCTAAGGAGATACAAATAATTATATGGATCTAGTTCAGGAAGATGTGGTGCAAGTTGAAAAAGTTATTCTGAATGTTGCAATATTGTCATGCAACATGGGCATGATGTTGCATAGAAGGATATTCTAGTTGTTTGAAGAAAAATCAATGGCCACATTTGATATGGGATTTCTGAGAGCTTCTTAGAAATGTGTGGTGTCAGTCTAGAGGATGCATGATGCGCACAAAGAATAATTATTTATGCTCTCGGACAAGGTTTAGGGTTTATTGGATAAAATCTATGGTTGTAGTCATGGAATTATGAATAGGATTTCTATTTTGTTGGTGATTGCCTTTTAATCATTGCAGTTTTCTTAACTAACAACTTAATCCTTTGAAGACGTTTGGGGAACCGACCCCCTTTCATAGAATTTATCGACCCAACAAATATTTATTGACCTTAATGTTTCCTAAGTTGCACACCAAATATTTATCTTCGCTTGATCAATGGTGATGATTGAGCCTTGGATATTGATAAATTCCTACCAACCCATAGAGAATATGGTGAAATAATCTATATTGGGGATATTACACCATATCGGTAGGAGTTACTTTAAATTCCCTCCAATAAAACAATTTTGAAAAAACTGCAACATATCAGGAGGAGATGCTTTAGAGTCCCTTTTGATGAAATGATCCAAAAATATATAATTTAATATAAGGTGGGCCTATAGATACATTGAAGTAACAATGGAAATTTGAAGAGATTGTTTCAAAACTTCTCTAATGGAAAGATCAAAGATAATTCTGGATATTGGATTGAGTAGTTTTAAGTCCATTTGATTTAACAAAAAATAGAAAGGGCATATAATTAACTTAAGGAACTCATCAGGGAGAAAGATAAATATCAGTGAGACAAAATGTTGGTCCCTTCGACACAACAAAGGCACCTCCCTACTTTATTGATAAACACATTAATCAACAGTGGAGATCAAGTAGTGTGTTTGATTAGACGACCCATGAAGCTTGAAGTGGGTCCTAAATCTACAAGTGGACACATGGTGATATATTGCTTGGTCACTTCACATTGTTGTTGTGAAGTGAAGTGGTGAGATTCATCCCATGATGAGTGATTAAGTATTGAGTGATAGTGGAGCATGAGACAAGCAGTGGAAAGATGAAATTTTCTCACTAGGCTGCTAATATTTTGTGGGCTTGCATCTTTCACCAACGGTATAGTGGGGAACTATGCAGATTTGAAGGTAAAGATCTAATGGTGATCACTATGCTTATTCACACTGTGAGATAGAATAGTGAATACTCATGCATTGCAGTGATGTGTGATGAATATGATCAATGATGTATATTCAAAGTTGGTTGATCTAATGGTGGTGTTTTAAAGATGAGCGATGAACGTAGGCTAATGGATCATGACATGAAGAGACAGATCGATGACTAGAATTTAAAGGTGATGGTTTTAAACAGCTAAGTCTTTGTAAACAAGAGTTTTGAATAGTAACCAACACAGTGGTCATAATTAATTGGTTCAATTGCTCTAATGACCATTTGATTGGAGATTTGATTTGCAGGTCAACAACACAGATCACCATGTCAAGAGATCAAAATCAGATCAAATAAATAGAGAATAATATTTAATACATATCTGATTCTATGGTTTTATAGGTTGTATTCTTAGAAAATTCTCTGTATCAAAATTTAATGATTGTGAGGCTCGATGCAGAGGTTGAGTAATGAAGAAGATTCCTAGTAAACCCTAATAGAAGTCTCTAGATGAGTTGGAGGGTGGTGCATAGCTCAAGGTAGTGATTGCAGATTAGTTGAGTTGAGAAAAAATGAGAGACAATCAAGAAATTGTTGAAGTATTGCATATGCAAGAGTAGAGTGTGAAGAGAGAGTGTAGTGCAACAAAAAAAGTATGCACCCCAAACTAAAATCAAAGATTTTGATCTAGGTTAACATTCAAAGAGTAGAACAAAGAATGTTCTAAGTGTAGAATAGAAAAAGGGGTGAGTGTAGAGAAAAGGGGATTTCTTGATGAGATTACATCATCATCAGTAGAGAGAATGTCTACATAGTTTCATAACAAAGATTAAGTAGTTAGAAATCAAACTTGTAACAAAGAATTATATTTATGTGAATCAATTGTATTCTCTATTGTAAATCTGATTGATTGGTGCCATCAGATAACTAAGTTGATTCTCAAGGTAGGGAGTTGGTGCTCCTAAATTAGGGACATGGTGCTTCCTTGGAGTGGGTTCTCCAAAAACTAGGGGATTGGTCTCTCCTTAGGGTTGGTGCCCTTAAACATTATAAATAGAATATTTGACTGTGATGTTGGATTTGAGCAATAGAAGTAGCCTTTGTCACCATGGTTTTTTCCATCTTGGGTTTTTCACGTATATCATGTGTTATGTGATGTTTTGTGTGTGTGCATGTCTATCTCTCTGCATGTTTAGTAAATCTGCATAATGGGCTAAAAGGAATTAATGAGCAGTATTGACTAAGGGATAAATTTTAATTGATCTAATGATTCATCCCTCCTCTTAGTAAATTGTTGTGTTCCAATAGCTATTAGAATTTTCTTTAATGCATCATAGTTAATACTTACTATAAATTTCCACTTACTCAAAATTATATTTTCGTTTAGATCACAAAGAATTTGGAAAGTTTTTTAAGTTACAAACCTATTCTTAAATGAGTGAGTGATAGCTTTGAAAGTAGATTATTTTTTAATCCCCATAGAATTTTGGTGGTATCTCATCATTTATACATCCTTTCTACCTAATTTTGAGACTTTAGGTGAAATTCTTACGGATTTTCTATAAAGAGATTTTCACCTTATAAGATCCTGTCTATTTTAGAGATTGGGCTACTTCAATAGCCTTGTAGTAGAAATTTACTCTTGCTAGATCTAATTTTCATTCTATCCTAAGAACATTGGAGCTTCATTGCAATATTATGTTTCACAAGTTGGGGTGTTATCCCATATTTTCTTTATGGAAGTATTAGATTTGGACTCACAATACAAAATTTAAGGAATTATACACTTCAAGTGCTATACAAACTAACTAAACCTTTTCTTTAGCTATTAATAATCTTAATTGATTAGGGTCTTCATTCAACCCCTATAAATGAATTTTTAGGCTTCAAAGGAATTTGTAAGCAATGATTTAGCCCAAATTTTCTTACTTTGTACAATATTTATATTACTAGGGGTCACCTTTTGGTTGAGGATTAATGCATCTTTAAAAATTTCATCTTAGATGTGTGATTTTCCATAGACTAAGTTAGATCTTTAGTCATCCCTCCTCAACTTGTTTGAATATTCAATCTCTATAGAAATGCATCTATAACTTGTTTGTTCCTTTCTATCTAGAAATTTTCTAATAGAGAGCTCTCATATTTAAGGATGTGACCCCCAACCCTACTTTTATTGCTAGGCTTTGAAATTTTTCAAATATGTTATTGCTTTTAAAATTTGTATGTCTAAAAATAAAGCTATTTTTATTACTAATGATATTGGTCATATCTTCTTTTTGATAGGAAGTTTGAATGTGGTTTCTTCTATTTATTTTAATATCTAAGCTTAAGTTGAGAAGGTGGTTATTTTCTTTTAACACATAGGGTTTAGTCAACCACAAGGGGAGTTGCCTATGCACTATGAGTTGTATTCCTCTCAACAATAATTTTCATATGAATCCTCCTCTTGTTGATCACATATAGTCACAATTATATTTTGTTCATTTCTCTATACCGCTTATGCAACAAGAATAGTTGGTTTCCCCTCGTAGAAAAGATTTTACCTCTCAACAAGATGTCATGGTGACAAATTTGTTTCTTGTGATGAATTTATTGCTTATATGCAAGGTTTTGGTCCCCTTGGTTGGCAAGATCCTCTAGTTGATTAGGATAGTTGAGAAGCTCAACATCTATATGATGAACATTCTCAACAGATGATGCCTCTAAATGACAATCCTTCTTTATCATGTTCCAATATTATACTTCAAACTCATAAAATATCTTAAATACTTTTAATATTTCAAGTTATATACATCAACAAACCAAAAAAAATATTTTAATTTTTTTATACAATCTTTACTCTTTAAATAATATTGTAAAAGAGTTTTCGATCAAGCATCCACTTTTTTCCTTTTTAATGCTTTAGAATTGATGCCATTATATATGGTTATTGTGGCTGTTGGACTTTCTTTAATGCATCATACTGAATCTTTTATTATAAATTGTCACTCACTCAAAAGCATGTTTTCGGTTGGATCACCAAGCATTTCTCATATTGGAGGACTTCACAGGTGCATCTCTAATATTGGATGTTCAAGGATGCAGACATCTGTCTATCAAATTCTTTAGTAATTTCCATGCGAACGACATAACAATAATACATATTCTCATACATCCAATTACCACCATTCTCATCCAGTAAACATCAAGATGGCTGTAGCTTTCATTGTTTGGCTTAATCTAATATGAAAAAGCATCCCGATTCAGTGTAAAAAATAGATTTAACTCTCTTTAGTGGCGCAACCAGGAGACAAGCTACCAATTTTCAATGACTGAAAGGTCGGGATTAATCATTACAATAATTTCATGACGGAGGGTGATTCACTATAAATAATTTGAGTATTTTAATTGTACAATAATTGTAACTTGGGCATCAAGAATTCAAGAATATGATTATTTTGGAATGACAGGGCACATATATTCTGAGAAAAATAATTGGGTACGCTTATTTGATCATGGCTAACTTTGTCCGGAAAGTATTGTGATTCAGCATATCAGCATGCTTGAGGATTCTATTCCATAACCTTCTTATAATGTAGTATATTAAGTTGAAAAAAATTACAGCGAATAGAATACAGAAAAAAGGTCGAAGAATTATAGACAAGAGACACAGTTGAACAATCAGACTACTGAAATTCTATTCCAACACTTGGTGGAGTTTGCATTTTCAAAGATTTGAAAACTTGGCGGTCGTTGTGTCGAAGGAAGTGTTCATTAATATATTCAAATATATGTATGAGTTGAAGTTATTTTAAGAAATGGTCATAAACTAGTTTGCCACTAAATTTAAAAATTGAATTTAGAATCTTTACGGTTCATGTATGTATATTTGATTTAATGGTTTACGTTTATTTTGAAATGTAAATAATAGTTATAATGGTTGCATTATAATGGTTGCAGGAAGTTTTGAAATTGAAGGAATTCATTAACAATTCAAAAGCATTCAAATTTGTATGGTCAACGTGTTGGTCAAAAATTAGAATTCATCGATCTTGATGTTTCTCACTTCTCCATCATGGAGCAAAGGAAAACCAGTAAACTAACTTTCAATACATGCCTACATCAAGTAAGATTGCTATATAAATCTAAGGTGCTTAGTATACAACATTATTACTATCTAGGAAGGGATGGAATGGGATCAATTCTCTCAACAACCTACAATGTTTCTTAAAAACGACTTCAACTATAAGAATCTATTGAACAACCTTTCATTATTTCCATGCTTTAGGTGTTTAGCCTTAGGTCCATTTTGTGCATTCAATTAAGATTATTTTTGTATATATCTATAATTGCATCACCATTAATGGAAACCAATTTAATTATTTTAAAATATTCCAATATATCTACCACGGTTGCCCCAAAAGCCTCTACAATTTATGTGCTTCCTACAAAAGGCTCTAGTTATCTTTTGACCCATGTGGTCTTTTGTAAGTTAGTCAAGGACATTGGTTTTCCGAGTTCATTTGTTCAAATAATCAATGGTCACTTTGTGGATGACTCATTTATTACATTAACTAAGGAAGATAATTTCATATGGGTCCTTTGTTTCCTTGAAATATTTTGCAATGATTTTAATATGTGTATTCAATAGAAAATTCCTCAATGCTAGAGGAAATATTTTCTTCCTAAACTTGTCTAGTTAAAATGATCTTGCTAAAGAGAGATTGATCATGTGTAGGCCTATAAAAAATCTGGTATCTGCTTTGCCTTTTAGGAATCTCCTAATAATCCTCTTGATTTGGTTGGTAGATCTTAGTTTTTCTCTTACATTTTGGCTACAACTCATGTTTATTATTCCTCTTATTGGGTCCCTTCTAAGATTTCCTATTTAAAAATTGAAAAAATTCTTAGGGGTTTTCTTTGGGCCTCTTCAAATAGTAACAAAGGCTTTCATTGTGTATCTTTAGAATATTTCTATCTTGTCCATGATTCTAAAGGTTTATTATTACTCTCAATCCAACATCATGGCTTATCACTTTGTGATAAATGGATTCTAAAGGCATTGGAATTCAAGGATTCTTACAAATTCATCATTTGATGTTATATTTCCTCTAGAATGTGGTATGATCATCTAGCCTAGAAAGGCTTTGAGATTCATACTTTATTTACTATAAAATAATTTAGAAGGCTTTGGAATCAATCAAGCCTTGGTTTTTGTGGGATAACAATTATTTTTCTAATAGTTTTTTATTAATCAATAGTCTATTAAACCACATTTTGACTCTACTATAAAATATGAAGTTTCTCATCCATATTCAATCTTTTAGAAAATTTGGGTAATACCCCTTGTATGGTTGTTAGAGTGTTGTCTCCTTATGTCTCCCACTAAGTTTTATCCCCTCCACATGGGAGTAGATGTAGATGTAGCTAGCTTGTTAGAAGAGAACATTAATATCAACCACCTTCTAGATGAGCTAAGGATCATCTTGTTTGTGGATCATCTCAACCTTCTTTCTTAATCTTAGCCTCTTCACATGGGCACAATGCTTCTAGTTGACTAAATTCTAAGAAGCTTGAACCTTTCCTAGATTTATAATTTTTTATATTCACATTTAGCAACCTCTAAACAAATATCGAGGAGATGAGGGTGATGTTACTGGTTGGGAAAATATTGTTGATGGTTCCATCCCTATTAAAATATGGGTAATCTTAGATGATTTTGATCCTCCTAATTGTTTAGCTTGTTAGGCACATAGGAAAAATGAGAGGGGGGATGAATTATTTGTATATTAAAACATTAAAACGCTCATTAACCTTCAAACACATATTATACATCAACATGAATGTAAAGTAATGGAACATAAACACATTCACAACCATACACCATAGAACACTAGATTTAGGTGGAAAAACCATGGTGAAAATTAACTCAAATATATATCAATAACAAAAGTGATTACAAAAATATCACTATCAAAAGGGCTTACTGGCCAGAAGAAAAGAATGGCTCACTTCCCAAAGAACTCACTATTTGGAATAGAAAGAGAATTGAATAAGACTATTACAAGGAGGTTCACTACCTCAAATAAATAGAAATATCCACCACAAGAACTCTACACCATCCACAACCTTTGGCTCACTACCTCCAACAACTTTAGGTACACTAAAAATGTAGAAACCTTCTACTCACTTCTTTCGGTAGCCTTAAGCATTTAAGCTCACACTCAAGTCTCATAACCTAATCAAATACACATCATTTCACACACCACAACACATCTCTAATAATTAACCTTGTTTATATATCAACTAGAACCTCAAACAACTTCTATAGGTTGGCCTCAATGAAATGTATGCACCTCAAACACACAATCACCAAATAGGTTGGCACCAAAAAATTCCATGGTGGAATTAAGTGAAGGTAAACCATACCATGGGTTAACTAGGACCCCAATCTACACCAAAATGCTACACCACACTTCCATAAACAACAAACCATCTCTGCAATCAATTCTAGCATGCCAAGTTGGCAAAAACTGCACTAACATTATCAAATAATCAATTCACTCTTCATCAAGTCCAGAAACATATTTTGGACCATGTAGAAACATCACACAACATCCCAAAATATTACAAAACCATATTAATATTTAGCAACACTTCCACAACCACTTGAAACTAAGAATACTATCATCCTATGTAACCAACCACACTCTAGGGGAAGGCAGATACACAAAATTATAGCACATTTCTAAATCCAAAAGACAAAAAACCTCCATGTGGAGAAATGTGGAGCGATTTCATTTCTCCTAGACAACCTTCTTTGCAAGCAACACACTGGCAAACACATCTTCTACTACCACACAATCCATAACCTAAAAATTTGGATATATAACACCTCTGAACATTAGTAATCATCACATCCAAATCACACAAGAAAATTTTCAACCATGAAGAAATATAGAGCACAACTCTATCACCTTGTAAAATTTCTATTGAAATTTTCTCAAAAGCACTTGGAAACCAAGTGACCAACTATATCCGTAACACTTACTTAACACTACAAAAACCTTCTCATCACAACCAAACTAGAGGTTGACATAGTTTGACATCAATGACAACACTAAAGACAACATAGTGCAACAATATCCAACAATCCCCAATTTTTCATTGATTACAACACCGGCTCTAAAAAACCATCAACAGCAAAAACAACCCTACAAGGGCAACACCTGCTCACAAAAGAAACCTTGCATCAAGCAACACTCCCCTTTACTTGAGAATTTCATAAATTTCAAACTTCATTCTTTCTCCCCTTTCTTCTTATGTTTTCCATGCTTCTCTCCCTATGTTTTCTGGACATTACTTTCTCCCCCTTTGACATCAATGGAGAAAGGGAAATACCTAGATACTTCACTTCAAGAAACACCTACTAGAAACTCTCTTCCTTTATCCACTACTCTTTCTCTCTTGTTCTCTCTCCACTAGTCTCCCCCCCTTAAGGACACATAATATTATCCCCCTGACTACACCAAACAAAGACACTACTACCTACTCCCTTTGAGAGGTAGCCTTCATCAGTCAAGGAAAAAGAATAAATCTTGAATTTATCACCTATATAGGTGCAACAACTCATGCATCTAGTCGAAAGGAGGAGCAATAACCCCTATATTTTTCCTAAGATACCCAAGTGTATCTTTTGGAAGATACTTTGTGAATTTTTTTTCTATTTGATCCTTTGTAGGCACATACTCTAAATTCACTTCACCCTCAACAAATTTCTCTCTTAGAAATTGATATCGGATAAAGATATACTTTATCTTGAATGCATTATCAGATTTTTTGAAATGTTGATAGCCCTTGCACTATCAAACAAGATAGAAATAGGTTCATCATATGATACTTTAATATTCTTCAATATCTCCACCATCCATAACACCTATGTGTATCAAGATATTGCTACAATATATTTTCCTCTATAGTAGATAGTGACATTGAATCCTCCTTCTTACTCAACCAAGAAACCAATCTTCTTCTAAGAAATAAAGCACTTCCACCTGTAGTTATTTTGTCCTCTGCACAACCTGCCCAATCTACATTTATCTAACCACTCAAAGGGAAACCAATATCCTTAGGATGCCATAGACCAAACTCTAGAGTGCCTTTCAAATATCTAAATATCCTTTTGAAATATTTCCAGAAGAAAAATTAAATGCATGATATTTGGTCTAGTAGGAGTTATGTATAGCAATCCACCAATCATGGATTTTTACTTTCTCTAATATGTCTTAGGAGATTCATCATTTTTGATCAAGTTACAACCAATAACCATGGGAGTACATACTAGTTTAAAGTCCTCCATTCCAAACTTCTTTAACATTTCCTTGACATACTTTGATTGTGAGATGAATATACCTTTATCATATTATCTAATTTTTATCCCAAGGAATACATTCATCTCCCCAAATATTGGCATTTCAAACTCATTTTTCATCTCCTATCATGTCACCCAGGTCATTCTAGAGTAATCATTAATCAACAACATAAAATACCTATCACCTTGAGAGCTTCTTATTTTGGTAGGTCCACATAGGTTTGTATGCACCAACTCCAAAGGTCCTATGATAAAGTATTCCTTTTTTCTAAACCTCTTCTTTGTCCGCTTTCAAACCTCACACTCCTTGCAAATTGCACTGATAGGCTTTGTAATTCTTGACAGATATCTCACAACTTGAGTAGTTATGATCTTGACTAGGCTATCAAAATTGATGTGACATGTTCTTTTATGACATAACCAACTTTCATTGATTTGAGATATAAAGAACTTAACACCACCACCTTTGAGATGATAAACATTTCCTTTTGCCCTTGTTTCAACTACAACCAAAATTCTAGAGCTTCCTTTCCTAATTTCAGAACCATCATCCTAAAACATCAAAGTGTATCCTCTGCTACACATGGGTATGTGCAGGATCATCATGGAAAAAATAGGCCCTTAAGTGGCAATAAAATTCAGAAAAATCAGAGTTAGGCAACTTGACATAAAAATTTGAATAAGTTATCTATATTATTTCAAAAATATGTAAGAATAAAAGGGCGGGTGCATGGAAATGGGTAGCCATTCTGTGAACACCCTCAAAAAAAAAAAGTTGAAAAGAATAACGCGAGCGCGTTATAATGCGCTCGCATTATGTCTTCGGTTAAACCTAGGCAAGATCCTGACGGCCATAAATACAAAGCAATAACGCGAGCACATTATAACATGCACGTGTTATTGACTGTTAAAAGCAAAAAAACAAATGCAAATCTCTCATTTGCATTTCGACTGGTTTTTTTGCTCCACCCCTGGCCAAAAACCCCAAAATATCATGCTCGCGTTTTAGGAGAAGAGTTTGTTCACCAAGAATCTGAATTTCTTCGCAACGATGGTGCTACGATGATGAGGAGCTGTAAGAGGTAAGGATTCTATGCTTTTTGTTTTGAATTTGTTAGTTTTAGGTTGAATTTGATATCTATTTGTTTGAATTTTTAGGAGATGCAAATCAACCTGCAAACCCTCAAAATCCTCAATAGGAGGACCAAGCAAATCTTCAACATCAAAATCAACCACAGTATCAACCTCCTCCACCAATCACTCAACCCCCTCCTGGCACTCAACAAAATTTAATGAGTGAAATTGAGAACAACAAAAAACAAATTGAGGATTTGATCAATAGGTTGAGTGATCCAAATGGTTCAACCACAAAAAGAATGACCCTAGCAAATTCATTGAAAGATATGTTAACAAACGTAGATTCAATTAGTAAACAAATAACTGGATGGGAAGATAGGAGGCAGGCGGCTAGGGAGTATTATGCAAATAAACTATCATACAAGGATGTTAAAGATTTAAAAATAACAAAAGGTGATTTGTGCTCATTATTCACCGACCCACACACAAATCAACCTCTTACCCTCAATGCGAAGAGGTTTCCTATCCATTGGTGCCACCACCAACAAATGAAGGAGCGGTTTTATGATAGGTGGTACATGGTCTTCGATTACCCACCGTGCAACAATTGTGAGGTCCCGCAATATTTCCTTAGGAAACTATACAGTGAGTTCATATTAAACAAAATCCCAAATTATTTTGATATGAGGGATTTCTAGGGGAGAGGTGGGGGGTCAGCTCAGGATAGACCTGGTGCACAGCTAGATACTACGCAGCAAGGTAGATGAGCTCTCGCTAGGCCACCTCATGAGCACATTGTTATGCTTTCCATCGTGAAGGAAAGTGTTGACATAGATACATTGCAGGCAATCAACACTTTGACCCAGAGTATCATCCATCATACTAGCCCTATTCTACAGTGCCATCCAGGGGAGTCTTCTAGTGGTGGTCTTCGATCACATGTGTGTCAATCTTGTGGGGCTACTTGTTCACATGATCCCACCGCCCTCAGGAGACTGGTACGCAAGATCCGTCTACAGCTATGGAGATGGAGAGGGTAGGTGACATTTTGCATGAGGCATATGGCATTGATATTCAGGTAAAAGTTAGTGCATGTGTTCATTCAATTTAATTTATTAAATTTTGATTTTCAAATGAAAGATTAACTAAAAATGTTTTATGATTTTAATAAAATTGCAGGGTCATAGTGTTGAGATTGGATACACCGCCCCCCCACCAACCTATTTTTGTAGTACACCTATCGCTAGGGTATGTAACTGGTAAACAATTATAAGTTTATTGCATATTAATGGCATTGTTTTATGAATGGTAATTTAATATGCAATTTTGGATATTGAACAGACTAATATTGGAGGTTTTGATGGAACACTTCCTGGTGGTGGTGGATTTACTCAAACCTTCACGCAGGTAATAGAATAAAGAGTTTAACTAATGAATCAAGTACTTAATAGATTTGTGTAGTTTATACATGCACATCGTTGATTATGTTGAATAATTTGTTCTTTATTTTCAGTTGTTGCGAGATGATACACCTCCGAATGTGATGAGGGAAATGGATATTGGTGTGACATCTGCTATACAATCCTCGATGGCTCTGACAGAAGAGGTATGAGGCAAATTAGTAAATTTTAATTTACATTTGTTGTTATAGATGTTAGTTAGTGAGAAATCAAACCATTATTGATTCACATAGTTTTTGTCTATTTGCATGGTTTATACAGGGCTTGAGCACGCCTGAGCATGGGAGTGAGGATATTTCCCTCGTGGAGAGAGATCGTGAGATGGCTGTAAGTGATTATTTTGTCAAATATATCATTTTTTATAATGTAATTTCTATATATTTATGTCTTTACTTCTTATTGTAACAGTTAAAACTTCACCATGAACTAAACCCTAGGAGGAGTAGCAGGAGCACTCCACGAGCACAGCAAAAATGAGTGACAGACCTATCACCATCCAAGTGAAAAGGAAAGGGAAATATTTTATTTCCTAGGCATGGAGAGAAATGACTTTTGATTCTAGAGTCCTTTATTGTATGCCTGGATGGCAGTTTTGTACTTATTTTTTATTGGACATATTTGACATTGTATGCCTAGATGGCATTCTCGTAAGCCTACATGGCTATTTTGTACATATATTTTATACTTATATCGACATATATTTATGTATACCTACATGGCTATTTGGTTAATACAAATATCTTTTTTCGATGCCTGTCCATATTTGCATTCTAAATTGATGGTTCAATAGATATGAGTTATGTATATTCAAGTGTATACTTTACAACTTACGTGTATACTTTGTGACTTACGTGCATTCGAGTGTATACTTTTTGGCTTACATGTTTTCATGCATATACCTTGTATTTGTGCATATACTTTGTTTTAATTTGTGTATACTATGTATTCGTGTGTATACTTTTTGAGGCTTACGTGTTTATGAGTACTTGTAGTTCCCTTATTGACATGTACATGTTTGACTTATTCACGTGTATAATTATTAATTGGTTAGCCCTAGCATTGATCTATGTCATCCTCAATGCATGATCCTTGAGATGGAGTAAGTACACCCTCAAGGTCAAAAGGAGTTTCACATGCATTCTTCGTAGGCTCATTTTGGTAGTGAAACCAAAAACCTCTTGCATCATTGAAACAAAAAAAAAATTCCTTTATAGCAGGTCTGAAGCCATTATCATTCTCCACCAGTTTTTCATGTATCCACTCCCCATTAATGGTTGTCTCATGACCTTCATCAAACCAAGCACTTATCTCATTTGTGATAGAAGAAATGTATGAAGATTTATCTTCCTCCTTATGAACCATTCATTATCATGATAGATGGGTTCTTGTGAACCACTACTGATGAATCATGGGTCAATGAGTTTGACTTTTAAAACTACACGATTGAATCCTGATAGCAATATCACAATATTTATATATCTAAATGTGTTATTTCCTTCAGCTAAAATTTGTGCTTATACTTATGTGATTGATGTATGTTTGTGTATGGGATCATAGTAATTTATATTTGATGATGCTATTGTGTCTTTAAGGTTTATTTATTAAATGGTGCATGAAACAAGTTTTAAATCCTTACAAATCTTTGAATTTCTTAGGTTTTTCTATTTGTCGAGTCTGGACTCCGAGCCCGAGTCCAAGTCAAAAAATGGCTTATCAAGTCCAAGGTGAGTCCTAGTCTTGTAACACTAGTCCCCAAATTGATTCCAAGTGGCCATGAGAGGAAAACCATGGGAAGTCAAGTGGGACTCATTATTCACAAATCAAACTTGAGCCGGCAATGAGACCAAGAACACCAAAAACTTGCAAAAAGATAACCAGTTGGTCTAGATGACTAATCTAATGCTACACAAGGTAAGTAAGTGACACAAATGGAATACTCAAAGCATCAGATAGGTCCTTTCAATCCATTCTTGACTAGATGAAGGCTCAAACACAAAAATTCAATGAAAACTTGCTCTCTTCCAATCACAAAAATGTACTCTCCAAGTCTCAATTCATGAAAACAATCCTCCAACCCAGGTATTAGGGTTTTTCTGACCTTATATACCTTTCTCCCATGTTCTAGGACCCTTGGGTTGGGCTTAGAGCATCATTAATTCCATTTTCCAAATTTTAGGACAAATAGCCAAGGCAACATTGCTCAAAATGCTCACAGTGTCCAAGACTTACCCAAACCGCAAGCCCCTAACAAACCTATTTCCAATTCACTCATCAAAAACACTCTTGGGACTTTACATCATAGTCCTTATTCCCTTGGTGGCTGGCTAGAACCACCTACAAGAGAAAATTGTAAAGATCTCTCCAAAAGACCTTAAGGTGCTCTTGCACCATTCTCCCCCCTGCAACAAAGAAGTTAAGGAACCTGTGGTGTCAAGAGCTCCTCACTAATTCCATGCTTCTTAAAGTCACTTTCTGCTATCCAAGTATCCTCTGACTCTGGTTGATGTCTCCATTTCACTAGGTGCTCCATGTATGTCTTATGCATAGTATTCTTCTTCACCCTTGAGTCTAGAATCTTGTCCACTTGTGGTCTGATCTAATCAAGTACCTTGAGTTCATCCACATACTTACTCACCTCAACACTATACTGTTCCTCATCCATTTCTGGTCCTTTATACTTCACCAAGTTCTTCAAATTGAAGATAGGTGAAATGGACATCTCCTTGGGTAACTCCACCTTGTATGCATTGGATCCATACTTAGCCAACACTTTACATGGCCCTATCCTTTTCATCTACAACTTACTTGGTATGCCTTTTTTTAGTCTTGCCTTGTTCAAGTATACCATCACCAAATCACCTATCTCAAATTGTAGATCTCTCTTCCCTTCATCTCTTTTAGCCTTCAAATTCTAGTTAGCCTCCATTAATGTCTTCTTTACCTACTCATGAACCTCTCTCATTGACTGAGAAAATCATCAGCATGTCCAATAATTCCTTCATAACCTTTTAGGTCTCTTAGCTCAAGTACACCCCTTGGATGTAACCCATATACAATTTCAAATGGGCTCTTACCAGTAGACCTATTTTTGCTATCATTGTAGGAAAATTATGCCTATGAAATGACTTGTTCCCATCCTTGTCCATACTCCTTAGTTAGACACCTCAACAAGTTACCAAGTACCCTATTTATCAAGATTTATGGTGATCTTCTCCTCTTGAAGTTTCTTCAACACAAGTTCTAGGTGTTTCATATGTTCTTCTTTTGTTTTGCTAAAGATGAGGATATCATCTAAGTAGATTACCACAAAGACTCCTATAAAGTCCTTCAAGAGGAGAAGCTATCACCCTCATAAAAGTGCTAGGTGCATTTGTAAGCCCGAATGGCATTACTAACCACTCATATAACCCCTATGTGGTTTTAAAAGATGACTTCCATTCATCTCCCTCTTTCATCCTAATCTGATAGTAGCCACTTTTCAAATCAATCTTGGAGTAGTACTTAGCACCCCCTAAATAGTCCATTAAGTCTTCTATCCTAGGAATAGGAAACCTATATCTAATGGTTATCCTATTTATGGCCCTAAAATCAGTACACATTCTCCACTTATCTTCCTTCTTAGGTGTCAACACCACTGCAACAACTCATGGGCTTATGCTTTTCCTGATCAACCCTTGGTCCAAAATTTCTTGAACTTGCCTTGCTATCTCCTTGTTCTGCTCTGGTTTCATTTTGTATGGAGCCTTGTTAGGCAATGTTTCTCCTGGTACAAAGTCAATTTGATGACTAATTTCCCTCTTACGTGGTAGTGTAGTTGGTGTGCCTTCGCAAATGATATCCCTAAACTGATCCAACTATTGCTTCACCTTTGTTATCATAGGTAGCCGACTAGGTGACTCCTCCTCCTTTGGCTTCAACATGATTGCATAGACAATTCCTTCTTCCTCCTTCATGTCTCTTAGGAATTCCTTTCCACTCATCAAAAGTACAGTGGATTATGCCTTTTTCACTGTGCCTTCTTGGGGAAAAAACTTCATGGTTAAGCGCTTGAGCTGGAGTATACTAGAATGGGTTACCTCCTAGGAAGGCCTAGTGCCTCACCTCTGTGAGCATCACTTAGATGCAATGAGTGCTAAGTGGGCCATTCAATATCATTTCAAATTTGTTGCTTTAAGCAACTTACAAATTTGCAACTTAAGACTCCTCCAACTTAAGGGATCGATTCGGTGGAACATAGCTCAGAGCGATTCCACATGTTTCAGTGCAAAATAGGACCATGCCTAGCGTAAACATACCTATTTGGACATGTTCGAACAATCCGCTTGGTCACACAAGTTGCAGAACAAAAGTTGCACCACTCTGCAACTTTGCACTGCTTGCATTTGATGCTTTTTCCATCAAGTGAAAATCCGCCACCACTGGAAAACCACTCCGAGATAGCCAAAACCGAGAGAGGTTTTTGTAGACAGGCTCAACGCAATCCTATAGGATTAGACAAGAAGTTTCTAAGTGTCATGACATCTAAGTAATAGCATGTTGAAGTTTGCAGCCATTTTGCACTTTGGACCCTTAAGGGATCGATCCAGTGGAATATAGCTCGGAGCGATTCCATGTGTCTCGATGCAAAATAGGACCATGCCTAGCGTAAAAATACCTATTTGGACATGTTGGAACAATCCACTTGGTCACACAAGTTATAGAATGAAAGTTGCACCACTCTGCAACTTTGCACTGCTTGCATTTGATGCTTTTTCCATCAAGTGAAAATCCACCACCACTAGAAAACCACTCTGAGATAGCCAAAACTGAGAGAGGCTTTTGTAGACATGCTCAACATTATCCTATGGGATTAGACAAGAAGTTTCTAAGCATCACGACATCTAAGTAATAGCATGCTGAAGTTTGTAGCCATTTTGCACTTTGGACCCTTAAGAGATCGATCTGGT
The DNA here is from genome assembly GCA_007115665.2 of Sequoiadendron giganteum. Taxonomy (NCBI): domain Eukaryota; kingdom Viridiplantae; phylum Streptophyta; class Pinopsida; order Cupressales; family Cupressaceae; genus Sequoiadendron; species Sequoiadendron giganteum. The sequence continues at coordinate 620,434,880 of CM021108.1, forward strand.
GGAACATAGCTCAGAGTGATTCCACATGTTTCAGTGTGAAAGAGGACCATGCCTAGTGTAAACATACCTATTCAGACATGTTGGAATAGTCCGCTTGGTCACACAAGTTGCAGAGTGAAAGTTGCACTGCTTGAATTTGACACCTTTTCCATAAAGTGAAAATCTGCCGCCATAAGAAAACCACTCCAAGATAGAAAAAACCAAGAGAGGTTTTTCTAGAAGGGCCCAATTCCTTTCTATAGGATTAGATGAGAAGATTCTAAGTTTCATGGTATCCGAGTAGTAGCATGCTGAAGTTTGCAGCCATTTGGCACTTTGGACCCTTAAGGGATCAATCCGGTGGAACATAGCTCGGAGCGATTCTACGTGTTTCAGTGTGAAATAGGACCATGCCTAGCATAAACATACCTATTCAGACGTGTTGCAACAGTCCGCTTGGTCACACGAGTTGCAGAGCGAAAGTTACACCACTTTGCAACTTTGCACTGCTTGAATTTGACACCTTTTCCATCAAGTGAAAATCCGCCGCCAAGAGAAAACCACTCCAAGATAGACAAAACCGAGAGAGGTTTTTCTAGAGGGGCTCAATGCCTTTTTGTAGGATCAGATGAGAAGATTCTAAGTGTCACGGTATCTGAGTAGTAGCATGCTAAAGTTTGCAGCCATTTTGCACTTTGGACCCTTAAGGGATTGATCCGGTGGAACATAACTTAGAGCGATTCTACGTGTTTCGGTGCGAAAGAGGACCATGCCTAGCATAAAAATACCTATTCATATGTGTTGGAATATTCCACTTGGTCACATGAGTTGCAAAGCGAAATTTGCACCACTTTGCAACTTTGCACTGCTTGAATTTGACACCTTTTCCATCAAGTGAAAATCCGCCGCCATGAGAAAACCACTCCAAGATAGACAAAATCGAGAGAGGTTTTTCTAGAAGGGACCAACGCCTTTCTATAGGATCAAATGAGAAGATTCTAATTATCACGGTATCTGAGTAGTAGCATGCTGAAGTTTGCAGCCATTTTGCACTTTGGACCCTTAAGGGATCGATCCAATGGAACATAGCTCAGAGCGATTCTACATGTTTTGGTGTGAAAGAGGACCATGCCTAGCATAAAAATACCTATTCAAACATGTTGGAATAGTCCGCTTGGTCACACGAGTTGCAAAAAAATGTGTACAAATTGTTTACATGACCTTTATATGACCTTTTTCACATTGTTTATATTTCAAAATTCAAAGTTTGCAAATTTTCCTACTCAAGGCATTTACAAAACAAGGTGCTACTACACCAAATCTAAAATTCAACCTTAAAATATTTGAGTATATCTCATTATGTAATTAAATCTTATTACAATGCCTCTGGCACTTTGTTCTCTCAGATCTTTTACAGTGTCACTCATACATTCAAGATTCTCTTTAAATGTCTTAACCATAGGTGCTCATCATGAGGTTAACTGCAAATGAGTAACTTGAGATTCCCTCGCTAAGCTTCACATGCTCTCTTACAATGGCTTAAAATCAAAATTGAGATTTGTCAAAATAATCAAAATAATTATGTTGCATTGCTTTTTTGGCTAAGATTTTCTTTGATGGCTCTTAAATCAGCATTTTCTGCAACTAAAGATCAATCAATCCTTAGTAGTTTACTTACAAATACGCAAAGTAGAAGATAAAAAAAAAGAGCATCCAAAATGGAAATGAAATAAAAATAGATGGAAGGCACTTACAGATGTTGCATGCAGGCATCAAAATAAGGATATTGCATTGCTTTTGTGGTTGACATTCTCTTGGATGGCTCATATATCTGCATTTTTTGCAAGGGGACACCAATCACTGTAAAAGAAGATGATAGCATTGGCGTCAAACAAATTAATGTGCATACAAGTATAAATTAATAAGAACCAATGTGCATATACTTACAAATTAATCCAACGAACCATCCGGGTCTGCTCTACTCTTTATTGTGTCAAGTATTGCCTCATGGTCAGACTCACGGACCTTCCATAACGTCTTGTTCAAAGGTCTACCCCCATATTTGGTCAAATGAACATTGGATGCCACGACAAGGTCCGAGTAATGAAGAATCTTATGATGCATGTCAAAGACCTGAAATAGCCAATGTTTAACACTTGAATGTGGGTACCTTCTAAGCCATGTTCTAGTAACCACAACTGACCTTGTAGGGTATTCGATGTTTTCTCCATCTATAACTGGGGCCTCCAATTTCTTTTTTGTCTCAACACAACGACATAAGTAATAGTTTGTTCCCTCTCCATTGTCTTCATCTTCAATAACTGCATAAACATGCCCTGCATTGATATGTGCAAAAAATCTCTTGAAATTTGTCAACATTACGAATACAGTACAAAGTAAGATCTAACGATATGGAATTTCAATGACTAAGAAAGTAGATATATCACCTCGTTGAACTAGATCTGATATTTGGTCAAAGTCGACTGATGATTCTATCTGTGTCAGTTCCAATGCTGTTGGAGGGCGATACATGTGAAGTCGGCTAAGATAACTTGTGAACCATTTGTCAACCCACTCCCCTGACTCACAATCATTCCAGTCTTGCATTGTACATGAAGAACAAAAGCATGCCATCTTTCGTGTATCGATACTCCATGAACCTGTATTTGAGCTAAGGAAAGAGTGTACCTCACTCGATCCTATTAGTGTACAATAGTCTTCATATGGTGCAATGTTAGTATCATCCATCAACCAAAAAAATCTATGACCGGAAGACGTACCTTCATTACCTGGACCCATCAAAGCATTACACCACTCGATGATTGATTTTGCATCTGTCAACTTTGCATTGTCTTTATACTTTAACTCTTCTCGTGCTAATGCTCTTTTCACGCATGCTCCTGCACCATCGAGCTCCCCCTTTCCATGTACATCCTCACAAAAGTTCCACATATGTTGAACACCTGTAATGACATTCATCCTGCACAACCAGTAGAACATACGCAAATTCTTGAACTGTGCTGCATAGTTATTAGACCATATTATATGTTGATCGTATTCTATGCCCCTTTGAGCCAAACCACTATAGAACATCTGGAAACAACCTTGCACGAACTATGGAGAATGTGTGCGATCATCACTAATGTAGAAGTGGTACTCCCTCAATACCTTCCTTTGCTCATCTGTACTATCGAATGCATGAATGAATGCTATGTGCACAAATATCAAAACTTGTGTGGAGTTGTAATATTGTGACTGCACCTCATGTTGTGGTTGTAGAGTGTAGTTCTCTACAAAGTCAACCACGGATACTGTGCTTCCAACTGGAAAGGTGTCCTTGCATTGATTGAACTCCGTGTCCAACCATTGGGCTCTATGGGTATGCATTGTATACTCACACAGTATATTGTCATGAAATGTGGTCATAAATTTGTAGACTAGAATCTTCTCAATAACCAAATCACACCTTATTGCTTGAGACCCATCTTTTGTAGCATATGCCACTATTTTATACTTCCCAAACTCTACTAGTTTTTGTCCCACCTCATCTATGCTTTCCATATGTTGACATATTGTCATATGCTGGAAGCCACCGCAATGCTCGCATGAACCATCCAAGCATGTTGTCCTATAGAATATCTAGCCATCCTATATTTCACATAAATTTTTTGATAAGAACTCTCTTGAAGATTTTGGTGGGGCTTCTATGCCACAATCCTGCAAAACATCGTTAGTATGCAAATCTAAACATATAGAACGATAAACATCATAATGGTTAGAAAATTCAATATGTAGTCTACAACAACAAGTAGTGCATGTGTGATTTATCTTGACATAAAAAGGTTTAAGCAGTTCAAAAAATCTTTCTGAAATACTAATTTGAGGATAATCATTTTCAAATTTCCGAAAAAATTGGGTTTGAGTCATATCCAAAAAATGCTTTAGATGTGGCTCACGATTTCGACTACCGATTCTCCTTCTTACCACATCCCTTTGGTTCAGAGATGGCCTTGTGTTATTATTCCAATAATCTTCAATTAGTGTTCTCAAGGCTTCGACAACTTCTTTATCTTTTCGTGATAGTCTCCCTGAGAATGCCCATAATTCATTTGTATCATTGCCCTCAATTCTTTGCCACCTTTGAATGGCTCTTGATAAAGTTTTTCTACTAATTCCTATTTTTTCACTAGTCTTTCTAATTAGGTGAGCTCTCTTTGTTTGAAAAATTACCAAAGTCGATGTAATGACATGTCGGGTGACATTACTATCCTTTGAGCATGAGGTCTTACCCACACTCTCATAAGCATCCATTAGATTCTTCACAATAGTGTCTTCACTCGATTCATTCGATGTTCTCAACCCAAGAGTCTTCATGATGTTCCTATACTTTACACCCCGCATTATTTCAACAAATAGTTGACATCTTGCAGTCTCATTTAGCCTTTCAAATAATCGTTCCCAAATCTTATCAGCATATCTTCTACAAGTGCGTGTTGAAATCTTACCTTCCATGTGCTGCAAAATCTCATCATCAATATTAATCAAATACTTTGGTTTTCTACGCAAAATTCTTGGTGGTGTTCTCCTAGGTATAGACATCTCAACATTAGGAATTTCATCAATATTTAATTGAGGTGGGCTAGATTGCATACCTTGAGGTTCACATGGGAATGATGGCATACCTTCTTCGTCAATTTCGAGTGATGATGTACTCTCAACTTGAGATGTGTTGGATGGTGTCCAACAATATTCACTTGTGGTAAATGGTGTCCCTCCATATTCACTTGCACTAGATGGTGTTCATCCATATTCTCTTGTGCTAGATGGTGTCCCTCCATATTCGCTTGTGCTTAATGGTGTCCCTTCATATTCACTTATCGTAGAGGGTGTGTCTTCAAACTATGGTATCTGAATCTGTCTTACAATGATGCTTTCGCATTCATGCCTTTTGTGCTGCCAATTCCCATTCTCTTTTTGATGGTTGAGGTTCCTCTACAATCGGGTTGTTTTCATCAATCATTTCCAATTTCTTCTTTTCACGATATGCCGCCACCCAAACTCTCTCCTTTTCTTTCAAGGTTTCGTTCTCTTCGTCTGTTAGTTTCCTCTTTGTCTTTTTCTTCTGCATGGCGAATAATTATATCTGTACCATGGTAATGAGATGAATATTAGTTCCTAAAAAATGTATCCATTCAAGATAATTGAAAAATATGTCATTGAAGGCTTCATTTAAATAATACTTACAATCATCTTATACAAAAGTAGTCTTTTATTGTTGATGGTTCTAGCCAACCACCAAGGGAATAAGGACTATGATGTAAAGCCCCAATATTTTTTTTGATGTGTGAGTTAAGGACAACTTAGGGTAGTCTAGAGCCTTGAAGTTTGGAGAAGCCTGAATGATGAAATTAGGCAAATTAGTCCATGTGGACTTGGCAATTTATCCTAAAAGTGTTAAAAGGGGGTTAATGATGCTCTAAGCCTGACCCAAGGGTCCTAGAACATGGGAGAAAGGTATATAAGGTCATAAAAAACCCTAATTGATAATGTGGGAAAGCTATTGTACGATTTGGAGCTTTGCAAGCGGAATTTGTGAGTTGGAAGAGTGCAAATTTCATTGAATTTCTATATTTTGTGCCTTCATCCAGTCAAGAATGGATTGAAAGGACCTATCTAATGCTTTGATTCTTTCAATTGTGTCACTTAATTACTGTGTGAAGCATTATATTAGCCATTTAGTTCAATTGCTTTCTGTTTTGCAAGTTTTTAGAGTTTTTGGTCTCATAGTCGGTTCAGGCCAGTTTTTGGAAATAATGATCCCCACTTGAATTCCCGTGGCCACTTGGAATCAAGTAGGGGACTATTTTTATAGTGTACATATGGTGTGTGGTGTCTTGGTTTGCAGGGGAGATGGTGAATTCATCAAGAACTAGGCGAGTGCAAGTGCATTTTGGCTAGTGGCTTGGAGAGGACAACAGTAAGAAAGTTGCTGAATGGACTGGTTTGTGCCAATCAAGAGCAAGAGAGTGTGGTCACATGTATTCTAGACATGTGTGTGCAAGGAGGAGAGTTGAGGAGGTCATTGAAGCCCTCAAAATTGGAAAAAGGAGCCAGAACCCTAAAAACCCTTGAAAATAGGGCGTATGAGGACAGTCCTATTTACGGATGCCAAAGGGACTAAACACCTGGTAAATCTTAAAGCCTAGGGTACCACTAGAAAGAATCTATAAAAATATTTGGGGGTTGTTAAGACTGTTTTTGAGAAAATCCAAGAAAATGGGTTCAAGGAGGCTTAATTGGGCAAAAGGCTACAAGGCCTAAAATTGGGTTTTTCAAGAAAGCGATGGGTACAAGGTGAAAGAATCCTATGAGATGGATCAGTGAGGAGTAAAATCAACAAGGGGATAGTGATAATACCTTTTCATAGCCCCTCGAGTGGTTAGGACACTTTGGGTCAGTGTGGAGCCTAGGGAAGCTTAGTGGTGAATTGAGAGCAATGGTGAAGAATTTGAAATTGGTGGAGAGTCTTATGAGGTGAGAGGGGTTTAGGAGGGATCCTTGAGTAGGGTAGAGAGGAATACCCTAGGAAGACCAGAGAATAGGTCTTGGGAAGAGCAATATTTCTCTTGAAAGATAAGACTCCCCATCAATTGTTGAAGGAGTGGTATATGTAATGAGCTTTTGACCTTGTGCAGGGTATTTTGAAGATGTTTGATGCTTTGGAATGGTCTGGGAAGGCCTGGGTATAGGAGTTTCTATAAACCCTCCCTCTTTGCATTGAAAAATGGGGGTTTTTGTATTGGAAGCCTAGTTGAGCGGGTAAGGTCCTAAGACCTAGAAATTATCTTGTTTTGAGACCTAATTGTCTTTTCACGAATCAAATGTTTTGTGAAGGGAAATATAGTTGAATAAGTGTGTCAAGAAACGTGTTGATTTCTTCCTTTGTACTACATTAGTTTGTGCAGAGGTATTGGAAGGTGTTTGGACCCTTCAAAGGAATGGCAGAGGCTTGGAGTTGTCTTAAAGGATGAATTTTGGTGAATGGTTCTGAATTTCTATAATTGGCATGTGTAAATATTTGTGTATATAATTTGGTAATTTAAAATGTGCATTGACAACCTAAGGTTATAATGACAAACAAAAATGAAAGCAAGCCATAATAGAATGAAAGAAAATTTGTAAAGACTTCACATACCTTAAAAACCAGACTTTCAAATGGAGGAGTTCAACCCAATTATGTAGCCTTAGCTTCTTCTTTCTTCAAACTCCACAACAATTTGACTTGTTCAAAAGCTTGTTCCCTTCCACACTTCAATTGTATATCAGTTTTCAATGGAATTCAAACTTCAATTGATATTATATGTCTTTGAATGTGGAAACTCTACTATTTCATGCAAAGGTGGTAAAAAGATCATGGAAAAGGTTATGGAAAGTGAAAAAGATGCTTGCACACTTCACAACATCATCAAAAAGATATTTTTTGTCTGAGCACGCACAGAACTAGGGGAATATGCAAACTATGGGCCTTCAAATCATGGGTATATTGATTTTTTTACCATTTTAGTGGACTACAAAACGTGCTCGCGTTATAACGTGCATGCGCTATAACGTGTGCGCGTTATGTGAAAATAGGTTTTCTTAGTGTATTTTTGATAGTATAGAGTTTATGAGAGAGTGGGAGGGAGCGAGGGGGAGAGTGGAAGATAAAGAGGGAGGGAGAAGGGGAGAGTGGGAGAAAGAGAGAGGGAGAGAGTGGGCGGGAGAGAGGGGAGAGTGGGAGATAGAGAGGGAGGGAGAGAGGGGGAGAGTGGGAGAGAGTGGGAGAAGGGGAGAAGTGGAGAGTTTCTAAGAGAGTGGGAGGGAGAGAGGGGGAGAGTGGAAGATAGAGAGGGAGGGAGAAGGGGAGAGTGGGAGAAAGAGAGAGGGAGATACTGGGAGATAGAGTGGGAGGGAGAGAGGGAAGAGTGGGAG